>MVGT01003650.1:79726-118700 GCA_002174775.1 Macleaya cordata
AAAAAATAACAAACCTTTTCTCACTACAGCTGTTCACTTTTAAAAATAAAGAAAAAAGGGTAAAAATGGTAATACACACAAGTAAAATACCCACATGAGTCTCAACAAAAGACTAAATGGTTGTTATTTATTAAAAAAAGGACTAAACAGTAAAAAAGAAGTTACCAAAAGATGTTTTAGACAAAAAAAAGATAGCTGGGACCAAACTGTAGTAACACATGGGAAAAAGGACTGTTTAGTCGTTTTATCTTTTTAAAATGGTCTTGTTTTGGTATTTTTATAAAATTATTGTGTTTTTTTTTTGTCATTTTTCCGAAAATTTATTTTTTCTGTAATTATAATTAATATGAAATCAATAACTTTTGGTTATTATAAATATAGTATAACTTAAATAGCATTAATATAATTAAACAATAAGTAATATAAAAAATAATATTTTTTTAAAAAGAGTTTATTATTACAAAAAATACTTACTAAAATTAATAAATGATTTTACTAACTATTCAATGATTTGGTTAATAAAAATTTATTTAATAATCTAGTTAATCGTAATCTAGTCAATGATAGTCAAATTATCGATCAACAATTAAAACTTCAACAACTTGAATAAATCAAACGCTCCGAGCCTTGGGCATTTTTAAATTTGGCGTTCTGACGCTCCCGCTCTCGCTCCTGCTCCGCGCTCTGATTACTTAGCGTTGCACTAAACCTCTTTGTGCTCTCTGATTGTACAGGTTGTCCATTTCTCTCTCTCGGTCCGCTAAGAAGCAAGCAAAAACTCTTTCAAAGTATTAAAAAAACAAATTACCATTCACAGAATCCGCTTTCTAACTATTTTCTTTGGTGTGGGTATTCAGGAGGACAGGGTCAGTCAGTAATGCATGAAGCCCGAAAAAGAACAAAAAACAAAAAAATAAGAATAAATAAAGAACGACCTCAAAGACTGGCTTGAAGAAGAAACATGAGAGGGATTCTTAACAATCTATACAGCTCTTCACCCTATGATACTATGATAGTACTAGTACAGCATATCCCACCAAAAATGCATTGAAAAGGGGTTCACTAAGATTGACATGACAAACATACCTTCTTGCGGTTGGAGCAAATTGTAAAAAATAGAAAAACAAAGAAAACCACCCCTCTAGCTCCAAACGTTTAAAGGCTATGCCCCGTCCAAACTGTAAACCGATCTACATAACATTCAGTCCTCCCCTATGTGAGAGTAATAACAACTTCAACATCATTTAATTACAAAAACAGAGATGCGAACCAACTGGGTATCTAAAAGGTATGATGAAGGCAAGTAGAACAGGTATTCGATGCTTTCAACTTTTCACCACTCGCCCACAACAAAACAAAACAAAACAAAACAAAACAAATGAATCAGGCCTTTTTCCATTTTCTAACCTTTTCTTTCCGTTGAGCAAAAACTTGTAATTGAGCTTATGTATTAATGTCAGCTACTGGGTTGTTGACTACCTTGAAGACCAGAGGACGACTGAAGGCTCGACTTTTGAGAGTGACTACTTACTACCACTTGTTTGTGAGAGGACTTATGTCTCTCCTTTCCTTCTTGTTGTTGTGAGGATAGCTTCTCTGGAGGAGGAGGGCAATTATTGTTATCTCCCGAGTCTGATTCTGACTTTCTCTTCACCTTTTGCTTCAACACACCATCCAATGTTTTCCTCGCCTTGTCCAGGAAGGTGCTTGAACTGCACTTTACCTTCTCTTGTTTTAGCCAATCTGTACTAGTAGAACTTTTTGTCACAGTTACACTGGATAATATATTCCTATCCGTGGTAGAGAAGTTCTGCTGATGAGCTGTTTTCTGATTAGATGTCATCTTGTTTGTTGATGTTAGAACATCGGCATTATTCTCAGACACCATCCTATCCACCATAGTTCGTGATTGTTGAGCAATAGAACTAGCTTCTCCTGAAACCATTTCCTCCATCCTTGGTGTGGAAGACAGCTTCTTTCTCCTGATCTTTTCCTTGTCCTGAAACATGCAACGAATGTCAGGAAATGCAACACAGTTCCCTTGGACAACAAAATTATATTCAAGGAATTATACGAGGAACAAGGAATTCTTTAAATTAAATGATGCTGCCATATTCTTCGTGTATGTGATGAGCTGAGTTTTGTTAGCTTTAGACAAGGTAAGCCAACATTCAGAAAATCGGGTAATCTTGAATGCATGTACACAATGTAGGACACACATTCTCTTATTTATGCATTAAATATCCTAATTTATCAGCTTTGTAGGTGCAACATTACTTTATAACGCAATGTGAATAAAAGAAAAAAGTATAAAGCCAATGGTCAATACACTGTCCGTCCATTGAAATAATTCCTTGTATATTTTAAATAATTACCCCACAACTATACCCCCAAACTATACTACTTAAAGCAACTGAAATCTTGGCATCAAATGAAGGGAATTACATTTTATGAATGGAACTATGTTAACGAAGATCTTCCATCAGTATATGGATGTGTTCAACTTATAAGGTATCTTAGGGTCAGTGTGCCCGTTCATTCCCAAAATGTTTTGGAATGAAGTTGTTCTTACAATCTTACTAGTTTTTATCAAGAAATTGTCTCCTATGTTCCATGGAAACATGACCTTTTCTTTGAGCTTTCCAAAATGAGTACTATTTTTCCTTTAACCCATAGAGCATTTGAGTGTTCGTTTGGTAGACAAATTACATGCTATCTAGTATTTGTTGTGGGACACTATAGAGAACAAATGATTTTGCTGTTCTACTCTTGCTCGGTAAAACATTGTGTGCACCGATATGACTCTTCTTTAAGGTTGTTCAAGGTACTTTGTTGAGAGTTGTAAATTAGATCCTTAACTTCAGTTGGTTATAGCTCCAATATCTATTCAACAGAACAAGAGTACAGATGAATTTATTCTGCCCTCCCTGATTCCTTCACCATTTGACTTGAGACCCTGCAAGACCTCTAATGCAGCAGAAACTGAGTTCTCGAGAAGGGTAGCCTTTCTTGATAACAATAACCCATTTTTATTGTTCTTCCTTTTCTATGGATTTGCTTTGCCAATGTACTACTTTTCATTTCCTGCTTCAAGGAAGCTTTATCTTATCTTGGCTGGAAGAAAATTTACGGAAGGAGATGATAGCATTTATATTCCAACTAAACTTAAAGACTTAAGTGTATGATTTCCAGGAACAGAAGTAGTGAGTTTACATGGTAAAAAAGAACGCAGATGGGTCAATTAGTTTTCTTTTGGAGAACTGGACAGGTTTCATCATTTTTTGTAATCTATGTTGATCAATTGTAGTAACTCGGAATGACAGGAAGAGTATTTATCATTTAGATACTAAGATAACACTTGTGTAGACATCTCTGCACCAAAAGCCTAGCTTTTGTATATTCAGATACTTTACTGAGAGAGGAGTAGCCTGCTCAAAAGGAGGTATCAATTTGTTACAACATATGTGTACATATTTGATCTCCAAAAACAGGGAAGTTTAGGAGCCAAACAAGTTGATACTCTTATCAATCATAATAAAAAATTGACAGTTGATCAGGGTGAACCTCTTGCATCAGATCTAGAAGCATTCCCAGGACTTCTTCAGAAACGTATTAAACTGAATACCACTCATCCTGACATGTCTTTTTTTTTTTTTTTTGATAGGATCCTGACATGTCTTAGCCTATCATTGTTGTTAATCTTATCATGTACTTATACCTACACTTTCCCACATGGATGGATGCATTTGAAAGAATTCTGAAGTACTTGGAAGGCATACCAAGTTGAGGAATAATGTAAAAACAAATGGCCATTAGATTATTGAAGAATATATTGATGCAGATTAAGGCTGTGTTTGTTTTTTTAGGCATCTGAATCTGACTCATCTGGATCTGATTCATCTTAAATCTAACTCATCTGAAATGTTTAGACAAAACATGTTTGTTTTTCCTAATCTGGATTAATTTTTTAAATTATACGTTGATATTTTTACCCTTATTTAAAAAATAATAAAAACAACCTCCAGATTTCTTGTTTATTTTTCTCCTCTTTCTTTTTTCAATTATTTTAGCAATTCAACTTGAGATCACTGATATTATTAAAAAAAAAATGAGATCATTGATAATATCAGGAGAAAAAAAAGAAGTAAAAATGAGATCACTGAAATGAATCAATCCAACCTTCGATCACTAATGTTATAAATTAAAAAATCTGAAATCATTGAAATAAATAGCAGATCAAATCATAGATATCTTCCATTAAAAACCTAATCTTTGAAAAGTAAACCTAGAACCAATGTTGTAGCAAGCATAGTTATTGGATTTGTGTAAAATGAGAAAGTTAGGGTTTTTAGATAGAAAGAAACAGGGTACCGCCATTCTCATTGCCATGCTTCTTCCTTCAAAAAACAAAGTGCCGCCATTCTCATCCCCATGGCTTCTTCCTTTTTTATTTCCTTTTCCCTGCCGCACCATTCTTTCTGAAATCGACCTCAGATGTGAGAGCTCACATGAATCTAAAATCTAGAACTAAAATCGATCTAAGATCTACGTTACTAATATCGGGATTTATCGTCGATTTATCGGCGTTAAATCGCTTATCGGGACCCCGACGATATTTTTCACATAATATCATTCAAGAATATCGGCCCGATATTATCGTCCGATATCTCTTAAATATCGGCTGATATTAACGATAATTTCAGTTTACAAATCGGCGATATTATCGTGCCCCTTAACATAAAACACAGAAAAATTATTTTCAACTTAACCCCTTCTTTTTTTCTTCGTTCTTCTTCATCTTCTTCTTATTTTTCTTCATCTACTACTTTTTTTCACTTTTCTGTTTCGTTTTTCAGCTCATCTACTAATTTTCAACTAAAATATATTTCTAATGTTATATATATTATATATTTATATTCATTTATTTATATAATCGGCCGATATTTGCCGATAAATCCCGATAAAATTTTCCATATCGCTTATCGCTACTTGGCCGATAAGCGGTTGATAACGATATTTACAACATAGTCTAAGATCTCATCAATTTGAAATCTAGAACTAAGATCAATCTCAGATCGAGAGAAAGATCGAGAGAGAGAGAACAAGAGAGTGGCGAGATAGAGAGAGAAATAACCTGGATTTCGATTTCGCCGTCGTTAATGGAGGAAGATCGATCTTTTAGGGTTTAGATATGGGAAGATGTTCTAGGGTTCCAATGGAAGAGATAGAGAAGAAATTTGATTTTTTTTTTCTCGGTTGAGTTGAAATCCAGCTTTAGATTGTCGAGGGTAAGGTCGTCATTTTAAAAAGTTAAGAGGATAGAATAGTAAATTGGTCCAATCAGATATCCATCCTTCCATTCAGCTATAATTTTTGTCTGACTAAATTCACCCCGACACAGATGATTTTAGTGAGTCAGATTCACCGAGTCAGCAACTTAAAGAAAAAACAAACAATCTGAAATCTGACTAGACACGACTCAGATGCCGAGTCAGATTTCAGACGCCGACTCAGCAAAAAACAAACATCCTCTAAGCAGGATTTCCTTCATACAGATATCATCCAGTATTAGGGTACTCTACCTCCATAAATGGATATTTAGTTATCTTAATATGCATTTATAATAGGAAAAGTATAAATGTAATCCATCACCATCAACAACACCAGGCCAGCAACATTCCATTGTTCTGCTGAGGCAGGTGTGCATTGATACCTATGTTGTTAAAGGCGTCGCCTAGGCGCGCCTAGGCGACCTAGGCGAGTCGAAATCTGACCTGTCGCAGCGCCCCCCTCCAAATTCCAAAGGTTACCGCTTTCTGCGCCTGGGCGCGCATAGGCGATCACCCAGGGTCGCCCAGAGTGCTTAGGAGGCGGTCGCCCCATAACTTAAGCGTGGTGGCCCAAATCAGTTGGGTGTTTTTTGTAAAATATAAATTTTGGTGGTTTTTTTTTTGATTTAAAGTCTTTTAGGGGGTTTAAAAATAAGTTTTAGTTTTTTAGGGAGTCTATGGGGGTCGAAAATTTGGGAAAAAAGTTGACATTTGAGGAAAGGGGGAAAATGAGGAAGGGGAGCTAGGGTTTGCCACTTTGCCGAGCCTGTCGTCGTTGCCGATTGCCGAGTTCTTCTTCTTCTTCTTCTTCTTCTCTGCTACTGGCCTGCTGCTGCTGCTGCTTCATCTTCATCTTCTTCTCTGCTACTGGTCTGCTGCTGCTGCTTCATCTTCTTCTTGTTTCTTTTTTTTTCCTGATCTTCTCTGCTACCTACTGGGCACTGGCCTGCTGCTGCTGCTGCTGCTGCTGCTGCTTCATCTTCTTCTTTTTTCTTTTTTTTTTTTTCCTGATCTTCTCTGCTACATACTGGGCACTGGCCTGCTGCTGCTTCATCTTCTTCTTCTTCTCGTCTCAGCTAGCATGCCGATTTTAAATTTCAACTTTTTTTTTCTTCATTTTTTTTTCTGGCCTTAGTCCTTCCTTTTATTTCTAATTTTCAACTGATTTATATATTTATTTTTAATAATGTGATGTATCATGTATCATGTATGTACTACAACTGTGATGTATCATGTATGTTGATTTTTTTAAAAAAATTCCCAACTGATTTTGGATAATCATGTAATGTGTAATAATGTGATTTTTTTTAAAAAAAAATAAAAAATTTCAACTGATTTTAGATGTCATGTTTGAATGCTTCTTTAAATTTTCAACTTATTTTAGATGAATGTCATAGGTAATAGCTTTGGATTTGATCAATGTCTTCCTCCACTTCAACTGGTCGTAACAAACCTGCAAAATCAAATGATCCCGGGTGGGATTATGGGGAGCAACTGCGAACTGATAAGAATGCAGTTAAGTGTGACTTATGTAATATTGTCACAAAAGGGGGTATTAATCGACACAAGCAACATCTGGCTGGTGGTTATCCAGATGTCAAAGTTTGCCCAAAAGTGCCAAAGGATGTTCAAGAGAGGATAAAGAAGTACATTGCTGATCAAAAGGAGAAAAGTGCTGAGAGGGAAAGGCTAAGAAAGGCTTCATATTCGGGGATTAATATTTATCAAAGTTCGGAACCAATTGCAATAGGAGATGATGAAGGGGAGGTAAATGAGTTAGCAGCTGGTGGTACAAGTGCTACAGGGAGTACAGCCACAGCTACTACAGCTACAGGTTCTGGAAGTCAATCTACGGGGCCTAAAGGGCCCAAGATGAAGGGGCCTCTTGATAGCATGTTACCTCCCAAGTTTGATAAATTAGTTCAGAAGCCGCTTGATAATGTGCATAGGAAGAGGGCTAGGGACAATGCTTGTGACTTCATAGCTGATTTTTTTTATGAAAATGGTATATCATTTAACTGTGCAAAGTCCGCTAGCTTTGCTAAGATGTTTGCAGCAGTTGGACAGTTTGGTGAAGGTTTAAAGCCTCCATCATACCATGAGTTGAGGGTTACCATTTTACAGAAGAAGGTAAAAGCTATGAGGGATTGGATAGATGGATTTAAAGGTCACTGGGAATATTATGGGTGTTCTATTATGACAGATTGGTGGACAGATGGAAAGAATAGAACACTTATCAATTTCCTTGTGAACTGTCCAAAAGGAACAGTTTTCTTGAAATCAATTGATGGTTCTGAATATGTCAAGGATGCAAAACTTATTTGGGAAATGTTGAAAGAAGTAATTAAGGAAGTTGGTGAGAAGAATGTTGTACAAGTAAGTTACTTTACTTCATTTAATTTAAAAATAGTTGTTACTAATTTACTTATTTATGTGTTCGTTGGATATGGGACATATGGCATTTATTTTTGTAGGTGATCACGGACAATGCATCAAATTACAAACTTGCAGGGAGATGGTTGATGGAAGAGAAACACATGTTTTGGACTCCATGTGCAGCACACTGTGTGAATTTGATGTGCCAAGATATTTCTAATTTGCCGAAGATAGCTGATGTGGTGAAGGAATCGAGGGTCATATCTGTATTCATGTACAATCACACTCATGTACTGCATATGATGAGGAAACACACTGGAGGAAGGGATCTAGTGAGGCCTGCAGTAACTAGATTTGCTACTAGTTTTTTGTCAATGGAAAGTATTTTCAACCAGAAATCAGGTCTAAGGACAATGATGGTCTCAGAGGAGTGGATAAAGAGTAAATGGGCGAAGCATCCTGATGGGAAGAGAGTGGCCAAGATTATCAAGAAATCAACCTACTGGAATAATATGCATTTTGCTTTAAAAATTCTTAGCCCATTGGTAGATGTTATTCGATTGGTTGATATGGAAGAGAAGCCTTGCATGGGCTACATTTATCGTGCAATGGAGGATTGCAAAAAGAAGCTAGAGGCAAACTTGGGGCCTAATGAGAAGGAGCTTTGTAGTGATTTGCATAAGATGATTGATCATCGATGGTCGGAACAACTCCACCAACCATTGCATGCAGCAGGCTTCTATCTTAATCCTAGCATATATTTTGATGCCTCTACTAGTCAAGCTGAAGTGGAAGGAAATAGGGAGGTAAAAGCCGGTATGTATAAGGCCATTAACACTTTAGTAGCGGACGAAGATGAACGTGAAAGAGTTTTTGATCAACTCATAGTTTATCGGGAAGCAACGGGCCTGATGGGTACACCAATGGCAGTAAGGCAAAGAAAGTCGTTGTCCCCAGCTCAGTGGTGGATTTCTTGGGGGTCTGAAATCCCGGATCTGCAGAAGTTTGCAAAGAGAGTACTCAGTCTTACCTGTGCTGCATCTCCATGTGAGAGGAATTGGAGTGCATTTAGCAATGTAAGTCACATTTAAATTTTAGATTTTAGATCTTACTTAGCAACCAACAAATAGATTAACATTTTTTGTTAATTATTTTATCAGCTACATTCCAAGAAAAGGAACAGGCTAGAGCATCAGAAGTTGAATGATCTTGTATTTGTCCAGTACAATAGCAAATTGAAAGCTCGTTATGAAGACCGAACTAGCTTGACTGGAAGAGATACAGATCCAATTATCTTGAAAGGC
The DNA here is from genome assembly GCA_002174775.1 of Macleaya cordata. Taxonomy (NCBI): domain Eukaryota; kingdom Viridiplantae; phylum Streptophyta; class Magnoliopsida; order Ranunculales; family Papaveraceae; genus Macleaya; species Macleaya cordata. The sequence goes on from MVGT01003650.1 coordinate 88,737, forward strand.
GTCGAAGATTGTCCAGAGTGGATAGACCCTTATGATGCAGCCAATGATCGTGTAGGTGACACTGATCTTACATACGGACTTGTTGAAGAGGCGGAGGGAGAGGATAATGTTGGTCCTAGCACGAGGCAATATACAAGGAAACGACTACGACAACAAAAAGAAAGCCAAGCTCAAAGTCAAAGGAGAAAGGAATTACAACTTCAGGATGAGGACTCGGAAACAGATGATGATGGTGATGAAGTGGGATCAGATGAGGGAAACATTGCAGATGTTGGCCCTCCATCTGTGGGCGAAGAGGATTTTGACTTTTAGAGACATGAATATTGCATTTGCTTTAGATGTTTTTAATTTTGAGTTAATTGTGGTTTGATGATGGGAATCCATGGGATTTGTGAACTTATGTAGTTGTGTGCTCCATTGCTTTGTTAATCCATGTTGTTTAAGTTGTTTTATTGTCATTTACGCATATATAAGTCATAAAGCACTGAAAAAAGGATGCATAAATGTGAAAATAGGTTAAATAGTGATTATATAGTGGGCAGGGGGGAAAATAGGACTGATTTGGGGAACACTATTCCTGGGCGACGCCTAGGCGGCGCCTAGGCACGCCTGGGCGAGGCGCCTGGCCCGTCGCCTCGCCTCGCCTCACGCAGAAAACAACATAGATTGATACCATAATCAACATCATTTTTTCGACCTCCAAGAACAAGTTTGTGAACTCCAAAAAGAATGGAAGGATATGAAGGGCTCGAAGCAATAATACCCCAGTGTAAGGACACCTCAACTGGAAAGTCATCTCTTCACTAACAGTTTCCTGGTGGTCAGCAACTGTGTGCTACATTTCCACTATACCGAAAGAGGAGAAACTAATCATACATTTTTTCGTGATTACAACCAGTGCACATCGATTGAGTGAAACTGTGAAACGACACTATAGGAGGAACTTGAACTTGATCCAAATCAAGCAACCTAGAGGCAGAAAGCTAAGACTTTTGAGATCATGTATTCCACAATTTCATGCAGTATTTACCTATACAAGTCTTGTGCATGTGTTCCTTACGCTGGGTTTTTTCCTTGGATTTTTATCAAGATGCGTATGCATGTAGATTATTCAAGGGCGATTAAGATTTGCATGATTAGCAGATGAGGAGATCATCTAGTGTAAAAATAAGGTGAATGGAACATTTAGTGTAATAATTAGGTGGGCCTACTTGGGGGCAATCCATGAGCTAATGTTGATCTAAACGATGAAAAGATCATCGTCCCAAAAAATAAGCCCTTGGATTATTTCCGCGTGTACCCACAAACATGGTGTAAGCGTAGTGTGAGAACAAATGGGGGTGGAAAATGCAGAAGCGCATACATTAGAAAGTAACACCCAAATTTTTCTCTATTAACACCACTTACACCTTTTTAACACCGACCTACAGACCCCACATGATGAGGAGATCATCGTCACAAAAAAATCAGCCCTTGGATCATCTCCATGCAAGTCCACTGACAGGTGTAAGCCAACTGTATTTTTTAAAAAATATATTGAAGAGGACATATATGGAAATGAGTAATAAAAAGGAAAAGAAAGAAAAAAGAGATGGAAGAGCGTTTTCGGAATAGGCAAAAAGGGCACGTGAAACTTTGATGGCTCTTTCGGCTCGCATAGGAGCCGCATATAAATATAAGATAAGATAGACATATAAAACAAACACATCTATGCTATATATAAAGAGAAGCCCCCTTCCCGATTTTGAGATCGACAGACGTCTACCAAATAGAGATGTCCCAAAATACCCTTATCTACCTAGTAGAGAAACCCCTTCCCAAAAACCAATCGACGGACATCTACATGACTACACCTGATATTGAATTACTATAACGCCAAAATTTTATCAAATGGTAAACGAACCTTCATCTTTTCTCTGTAACAGTACAAAGAGAAGAGAGAGAAGAGAGAAAGAGGATTATGGTTTCCACGGAGAAGGATAAGAGATAGAGAAGATATATCTCTTGAAATTGGAAATTAAGCTCTAGGATCGTCTTCTCTGATTAACAAAAAAAAAAAAAAAAGAAGCTCTAGGATCGTTGTCAAAAGCTTTCCCCTCTCTCTGCTACTGTAAAAATATTTTTGTTGAGGATGAGAACGGAAGGAAATAATTTGGGGAAGATTAAAGATAAGAGGAGTTTTTTAACCAACAGTTTAACCTTTCCACCCAATGTATTTACAAAATAGCATGCCTGACTTCCAAATCAAAAGTACCATAAACAGAAATGATTTTTGGACCGACCATTTTACAAAACCCATGCCAGACGCCTATGTGGCAGTGTGGGACCCACCCCCCCAAAGTGTTTTGAAGGGGTTTCCAACTGATGTGGCAATGGGACCCACCATGCCACATAAGCGTCGGGCATGTCTTGTAAAAGGGTCGGTCCAAAAAGCACTACTGTTTTTTAAAATATTGGGTAGAATTAACTCTACCCCGAATAATATTAAGTTTTACACTTATTATTTTAATTAACAAATAAAATCAGCTTTTTAGATCATCTTTATGTGGGTGCATATGTGAAAAACAAAATGTTATGCCAAAACTACCTATATAAAATGTTGTTTACTAATTAAAAAAAGGGTATCACGAGGTATGTAGTGTATTGACTACAATGTATAAGGGCGCGCATCGCGCGTGTCGATCAACTAGTACAGCAAACAAAATCTTCAAATATAAAAGCATCTGAAACACTTACATGAAGATTTTAGCACTCAATACACATTAGACAAAAAGAAAATATCCATACCTTATGCCGACCATACAGTGCCCTTTTACGTTCTTTTGCTCTGCAGACAGCGTTTTTAATCCCATGGTTGTCCATCATTCCATTTGGCCACAATTCTGCAAGCTGATACACAGATAGGCAAAACATAGCCAAGAACATCAGAAAAGCTGCCAGTATGTAATTGAAGATGGTTCCCATGGCAACAATAATTACTGTGCAACAAAATAGTTGAAAGGACATGAAACTAATAGGGTTTTTTTTTTGCCACTAAATAGTGGTTGGCCCACACAAAATACTCTTTATTTTTCACCACTAACTAGTGGTAGTAAGAGGCAAACCTTTAATTTTGGGCTTCAAACCCATTAAGTGGTAGTAAGTGATTTAAAGCCCATAATTAAAGGTTTGCCACTAATTGCCACTAGTTAGTGGTGAGAAACAAAGAACATTTTTTGTGGGTTTGCCACTAATTAGTGGCAAAAAAACAATCACCCCCTAAGACTTGTCTAGACTCCATACAGAGTAACATAAGCCGACAGCAATTGCTTTTTATACAGCACCAAGAGTAAAAAGAAACTCAAATAGAGTTTGAAGAGAATACGGGAGAATATTGAAGAAGAACACATAGAGAACAAAGCTAGCTGATGCAGAAAAAAAACAGAACCTGTAGAAAAAATGAAAGAAAGAGAGAGAGAAAAGAACAGAATCTGTATAGAAATTAGAAGAAAGAGAGAGAAAGGAGAAGAAGAGAGGAAGAAGAGAGAAATTGAACAAGAGAAGGAAGAAATTGGGGAAGAAAGGGGGAGAAGAAGAGGAGAGAAGAACAGGGCGAACTTGAAGACAGCAATAAAGAGAAAATTCTTTTAATTCATTAATCTATCTTAAAATGAATTTCTCTAACAACAAAAACACATACAGGCAAACAAGTAACCACCCATAACTCAATAACTACCCGTAACTCTCTACCAAAAACCACAGGATTCTAATCAAATGATGCAAATAACCCCCCAAATGAAAACAGACCAAAATAACCCTGATATCAACTACTATGTCTAAGACTGTAAACCTAAAAGTCATCTATGTGATCCCCATCACTAGCCAACTTCAGTTACTAAATTTATGCAAAATAGTTGTTACTCTAGGATCAATATAACTAGAAAATATGGAAAATAGTAGAATCTGAATGAAATCATTGAACAACAAAATTTCTTACATGTTCTACTTCTTATCATATATAATATCAAGTTTTAATATACATTCAAATATTTTTCTTCTCTTTTTATCTTCTCCTCAAATCCAGATGCGCCAAATCCATCAAACTTCAATGTACTACTTCTGAATGTGTCAAACCAAACCAAAACAAGGAACTCTCCCTCCATCCTCTTTTCTAGGGCTTTTTAGGGATTTAGGGGGATCAACAAATCCTGAGTTCTAGGGCTCTCAACAGCCTAAGATACTTTATCATATATATAATATCAAGCTTTAATATACATTCAAATATTTTTCTTCTCTTTTTCTCTTCTCCTCAAATCCAGATGCGCCAAATCCATCAAACTTCAATGTACTACTTCTGAATGTGTCAAACCAAACCAAAACAAAGAACTCCCCCTCCATCCTCTTTTCTAGGGCTTTTAAGGGATTTAGGGGGATCAACAAATCCTGCGTTCTAGGGCCCTCAACAGCCTAAGATACTATCGACGGTTGGAAGGAGCAAAAGAAAAAAAATTAAAAAGATCAAAGATTTTAAGGTCCATTTACTGCCGACAATACGCTGCAAAATATCGTGATACAATATTTCAAAAATACTGTATCGCATCTCGTGCGATACTCAGCAGAATGATATATTTCAACATATCATATCTATGAGCTGCCGATATGAGACATGCGATATTCAAAATTATGGTTATAATTCAAAAAAAAAAAAAAAACTAATTTCTGAGAAGTAAATTGATGCACAAACTATGTTACCCAGATACGGTAAGCATATGGCGTATCTCACTGGCTTCTTTTTTTTTTTGATCTATCAGTATATGGCATCGGCATGGATGCAATAAAATATACTTAAAATTGAAGTATCTGACAGACTTAAAAATTGAAGTGCCTGGCAAAAAAAAAAGTCATCAGTATGCGGCATGGATACAACACAGGAATCCAGGTATCACAGATCACAGGTAATCGACAACTACTTAAGTAAAATAACAAAAAAAAAATGTGGCATATGGCCTACCTCCACGTATAGCTTTCTGATTTGTGGACCCTTGTCTTCATCCATCCCCTGGAATCAATCAAGATAAAGATACCCAAAAACAAGTTACAAAAACAATACCCTCATTAAGGAAGAACATGGATATTTCAGAATTTTAACTTAGTACCTCAACATATAGATCATAGAGATCACATATCTTGTCCTCCATGGCATCGTCCATACTGTATGTTCCTTTAGGGAGTCCTTTTTCCTTCGAATCCATTGCTTCCCTAAAATCATCAGATGTTCCATCTTGTTGCTCAAACGCCTGTAAAAAACATTATGCACATAGACAGTAATTTCAGAAGCAGTGATTCTAAAAGGAAAACAAAAGAAAGAAAGAAGGACAGAAATAGAAGATTGTGGGTTGGGCCATAGGAATGTCTTTCACAACATAAAAAGTTTAAATGCCTTCAAGCATTAGCTTCATTTTCATCTAATGTGTTGTTAATTCCAAAAGTTGTGGACAATCAATGGGTGTATCATATGCAATGATAAATACATGGTTCAAATCAACCAGAAAAGTTTCATGCACGACCCAACATTAAAATGTATTGAATAATTTGGGCAATAATTCATTCCATACCTTGGACTTTAATGAAGGTGCCCATGCTCTAATCATTTCGATTACTTCTTTTTTTATTTGTTGGAACCTGTCATCCTTTTCTTGTTTTGCAGATAATCCCAATTCAACCATTGCTTTCAAATTTCTCTGTTTTAAAGACAAAGTAGTTTAGTTTTTACTGCTTCATATAACTTCACAAAAAAATAATAATAATAATAATAATAATAATAATAATAAAGATCAACTAAATTAACACAATAGAAGATCTTTTTTAATTACTACTATTATTTTTTATTTAAAGCTAAAACATTAGACAATAAGCAACCCATAAACAAATTACCTTTATCCATTAGGAAATATATTCACTAGAAAAAATTAATTCACAAAATAACAATGACATTGAAAACTGAAGCAGTAGTTATCAATGAGCAGCGTCAGTTAATTTCCTTATAGACGCTACCTTCAACGTTTTTAACTGCACAGTGTGTCCAAGAATACTCATAAGGCGATGAATTAGTTCCTCTGATATTTTTCCTTGGCTTGACTGCTGCATGTACCAAAAGAAATTGGCTTAGTTTTTCTCCAAAGCTCTCTTAAGTGAAAAAGGAGAAACAAATAAACAACTAGCAACAAGGTACTAGTGAGGTCACAGAAAGAAGATCTTAGGGTTTCCTTGAACTAAACGAAGTCAAGTAGCCAATTTCCACTACCGCTAGTCTAGCAACTTTAGCAAGCTTCTGTTTCACTTCTCGAGGCAATCTCCTTTTGATTCCCGGGAATGAAATATCAGCGTCCTGAGTTTCTGCAGATGGTGGTCTTGCTGTAAGGAGTGAAACTAATTAATTTATATGGAACTTCCTCGCATTCTCCACAATTACAAATTAGAATAGACAGTACTTGGCATACTTACATTCTGAGACAATCAGCTCCAACTCCCTAATTGCCCTTTCAAGCATCGTACCTTTTGACCTAACACTAGAACCTTCCTTTACATGCATGGATGTACTTTTCTGCATTAGAGACAGAAAATCAACACCGACATAGCTTGCAAGACACAATATAAGGCATTATATGAACCAGTATAGTATTTAAGAAGTTAAAATTAAGGGATCAATTAAGAAACCACTTTCACGTCCCATACTTCATGACAACAAAGTTTTAGAGAGAAAACGGAAAAAAGGTAATCAAATCTATTATATAGATATATAAAGCTCAAACCTCCGAGCCATGTGTCCCTCTCAGAGAGCTTTACAACGGACGTGCAACTCTCTCATGCTCTTTTTCTCAACCCCCTTTCTCTCACTTCATTCTATCAAGCTTCCCGGTTTGGTTCTATAGTTCTATTTTGAGTATACTACATGGTTTGCAATTACTATTAAAAATGTGTTAATTTAGATTACGAAATAATAAGTTACCAAATCATATTAACAGCAAAATATATTACCATATTAGTGTTTTAGAAGGTAAGGAAACAAAATAAAAAAACCTCGAACCAAACCCTATTATTATGTTGTTTCCACTCATAAGTTACCATAATTTTTTTATCGGTTCATGAGTTACCATATTGGCTATGCATTATTAATATTATTAATGAGTTAGGATCCATTTACACCGCCTGAAGTATACCCTCAAATACGGTGTCTTGTGGGGCCCACATGAAAATCATCCAAGGGCTGATTTTGGGTGAGGATTTTCTACACCATCTATATAAAAAATCAGCCTATTTTAAAACTTCTAAGACCATCAAAAGTTGAATGGAGATCAATAGTGGTTGTGTCATCCATTTTACCATCGATTTGCAATCAACGAATGATGGGGTTAGAAGTTTTAGAATGTGCTGATTTTTTGTGAGGATGATCTACATGGTGAGAACCTCACCAAAAATCATCCCTAGCATCATCTCCATATGGGTCCTACAAGCCACTGTATTTGACTATATCCCTGCTATGTAAAGGGATCCTAACTTAATTATTAATAATATCCATTAACACTTAATTCCTTCTCTCTATCTTCTAATTAGTACCATTCTTATTCTGTTATAATTAGTAATTACTTGCTACTATTAATTAGGATTAGTATTTAGTAATTATTTCTATTTTATTGATTATTTGCTATTATTATTAGTAATAACATTATTGTAATAATAATGTTCGTATTAATCATTTGTTAAAAATTATATCCCTTCTTTTTATTAATTAATATTAATTGAAAGTTTTACAAACTAAAATATTATTGTATTGAAATTCAAACTATATAAAAATCAGTAAAATATTAATAGACAGAATTTTTCAGAAAAAAATCCTGTGCTTTGCATGAGCTAATAAGACTAGTACAGAATTAAAATTAGGAGCACACATGTCAGGTACGCAGGCATGCTCTGCTGCATGCCTCTCAAACCTTATCTCCTCACCCTGCGTAAGATAATAGAGCCAAAGTTTACTTCCTAGACTGAGATGCTTTCTTTGTTTCTTCGAAATACTTAATTCAAGGTTAATGTCAACATCAGCCACTAGAATATTAAAGTATTAAAAAATGTGAAGGGCAGACTGGCGATACATTCTAGCTTAATAAAAACCCATGTTCGGGTTTCAGAATTGTGTACTTACCACTCTTCGGATTTGATGCTCGAGCAACTCACTACTACCATCTTTCCTTCTCTGCTGAACTTTGGGGCTCAGCTCTAGCTCGTTTGTATCATTTAATAGTTTCCTGGACTGAGGCTCGAGCTGAATAGAAGCAGAAGAATCCCTATATATCTGATGTGCATTACTCAAGGCATCACTTGCAACCTTCAATTTATTACCAAGGTCCTTCGACTGGACAACTATAGCTTTCTGCTTCTCAGTATCCTTAACTTCAACCGGACAAGCAGAAGCATTTGCAATTTGGTTTTTGGAAGCCAAAGATTGCTCCACTTTAACTTTTGAGTCAGCAAACTTCTTTTTGACTGATCCTATGGAAGCATTCAATCGCTCCTGTGATTTCCCATCATGAAAATGATCACTTACAGTAGCTAAACTATGAGAAGGACTACAGACTTTGTTCCCCGCAAATGGTGCAGTCCTTGCTGCAGCTTTCATCCTCACATTACCCATTTTGGCATGTTTATTTGGTAACTGCTCAGCATCCTTCTCACCAGAAGTTCTTGTCAAATCTTTCCTTCTTCTTTTCTTTGGTTGGATATTAGGTGATGATACATGTTCATTTCTGGCAGAAAGGATCAAATAAAATGTAAGAACAAAAGTTCAATACTGGGAGATGACAAAGACATTTTTTTTACTAGATCAAGCAATGAACAATGCAAGCAACAATTGAACTTGGCCAACATTATCGAGGGAATGCTAACAAGAAGAGGCCTGAGAGAAACTCACATGCGTTCAAGCTTCCCTCTATTAACAAAGAACCCATTGTGTTTAGTTGTTGACTTATCAACTTGAAAATACTGATCCTGCAGATGAAGAGACCAAGGGACATGAGTTTAGCAAGCAATAATAAATCTCATATCAGATAAATAACGAAATGGCCAATTGGCTTTGCATGATGATTCGAAAAAGCATACAAGCAACAAATAAAGATACTAGTCAATCAAATGAAACAAATACCAACGAATCATCATATAAAATAGGAAAACTTTAAAAGCTGATCTAAATTATTTGCCTCATATGACCACGAGAAAGTATACAAATAAATCATCCAATAATCTTGCCATCTCATAGACTGGCGTTCATGCAAAGAGATTGATGTTACCCGGAATATGGTATCAACTATTGGTATCACAATGCCGATCAGCAGCTTGATATATGAGATGCCTGTGCGTAGTGGCCATCCAAATCTAAGCATTACCATTTGACCATATGAATTAGCATTTAATAGGCTACCATTTGATCATTGTATGGGTATCGGCACTTGAATATATGAGACACTGATATGCCAGCGTGCTATCCAAATCTAACACACACGAACCATACGAATTAGCATTTGATAGGCTACAACTATGTGTCAGATTGACAACACAATAAGAAGTGTATTACATCTCATCAATCCAATCCACTAGAAGAAAAACAATCGAAAGAGGTACTTTCTGAAGCCATATCGTGTCAACAGCAATCATGATGCAAATACAATACTGTCAACTCGCATCTTTATTGCGCAATATTTAAACCTTGCCTAGAAGATTCTTATGCTAGAAGTTTTAATTTCTTAGAATGACAGCAACCATATGTATTGGGAGAATCATGAAAAGTGTGGTGAATAGTCCAGAAGAAACTTAAAAGAACCTAATTGAGTTGATTTATTCTGTGAGAGATGGCATATGTTGACCCATTATGATGAGGCCATCAGGCAAACCCAGAATTCAAGAAGAAAACTGAAGAACTTTGGTTATTTCAGTATTGGAATTTGGGAATCGTTTTGCGGCTCTACTAGTACAATGGAGTATAAGTAGCTCTTGAGCAGTGCTTGACATTTTGATCATTTTTTTATGAAAATTATTTCAGTTAAAGTGAGAAGAGCATGAAGCTTGATAGTTTACGTGTTTATTCCATGCAACCATTGAGTCCAGCCCTGCTATCTGACAACCTTTAGCTCTGCTTATGCACAAGTACAACCCGCAACCGACATAATTGTTCCCCACCAACTGGATCAATATGGAATTCCTATCACCATCTCTCAATCAATATTTTTAAAATGTTTGTTCAACTTATCCTCTATTTTCACTTAAAATTACAACTAGTTTCTAATAGATCAAATAGTAGTTTCGATTTCCAGTTATGGTATCCAAGCAAGTCCAATCACGAGCTTCGGCTTGACCTCCCCCTAGCAACATTCCTTTTGGGAACCCACTACTGCTTCAATTTTCTTTGACCTTAAGGCACCCGATATTGTGTGTTGTAGAGTTTAAAGCATCCAAGGATACCTAGGAATTATCATTTTTATTTTTATTTTATCAATAGGAATTATCATTTTAGTGCTACAATTGCATGTTTCCAGCAAAATGGATTCATGTAACTTTCTCTAAGTATCAATTTCAATAGAGATTTGAGTAAGTGTAAGCTGCTTCTCTTCAGTAGAAATTTAAGGGCAATGGCTTTGCAATGCACTCACATTATAGGTAACTGTTTACGAATTTAAATGAACTTGACGTAGATAGGAACTGAGGTGATTCTTTGAAGGATGGGTTCTGATTTAAAACAGCACAAGGATGTCAAAGAACAGATTCCTTTGCCTAGCTGAAAGGAAGCTTTTGTATATAGTATAAACCTAACCATGCATCATCCCATAGTGGTCTACCTGCTTAAATCACTTAAGAAGTGCATCACGATTTCACCATTACTAAAATGAGGAGCATAAAACTGAAGTTTTGTTTTTCCTTAACAGATAATCCTACATTAAACAGGGCTCTCCCATTGTTCTGCCTCCCATTAAGATGTTCGTCTTTAGACAGTGGTCAGAACTATGCTTCTTGCTCTAATATAGGCATGAGAGAAGTATCATCACCTTTGAAGAGATGCATCATTAGCTCAGTCCCTGCTTGATATACTCCATCTTCATCTCTTAGCTGCACCAATCTCTTCCTTTCTAGATGTTTCAGCCTGTTGTCATTATCTTCCTTCCCTAGTACTCCTAATGTCTGAGAAGAACCGTAATAGGAGCCTGCAATGACTGCTGCCAAAAGCCACGATGATGCTGAAGAAAACCACAATCAAGACAATCTTGTACCATGGTTTTTGCAACACCACAATCAAGACAATCTTGCACACCCTCTCCGGTCGATTTTATCAACATCACTAGACTAATATCCAAGTTGCTTTTAGTTGTCAGACCCCCACAAATCACAATCGTCAGTAATGGCTTGCAACGAAGTTAGACTCCAAAGATGGAGGGGTAACAAACTCCCATATGAATAAAATACAAATCCTGCTTAGCAAGACCGTACCGTAGGATTTCAGAGGCCCAACAATAAATAGGGGAAATCTTCATCTAGCCTGCTCATATAGGATTGCAAATCCTCTTTCACTGATGAAAACCTAAAAAAGAACAACTTGTTGCACAGACACTTCACCTTCTTGAATAATCTGTAAAGTTGCGATTACTGGTTCTTGTGATCTTGATAGATCTGCTCCTATAGGCATCTTTTACTAATAAAGTAACAAACAAGAAGAGGTTTTGCACGAGTAGCTATAATGTAAGCTAGTTGATGGAGGGCCCACTTTTAGCTTTTCCATATTAAACTACCCCTTACCTATGGAATATAATAGCTTCCAAGGTCTATATCTTAAACTCTTATAATAGGGAAGAGGTACCAGCTTACTAACAAGCAAAAAAAAATACAACAGTGGTGACACCGTGAAGAGTAGATCACTTTTTTTTCTTTTAGTTTTTTACTTATTCCTGACTAGCAATAACTGGCAAGATTAGAACAAGTAGCTACAATCACAATGATGATAAGCTACTAAAAAACCACGAAAGCCATCAAATACATTTGACTTATGATTCAAATTTTGTTCGTCCAATTTATCAACAAGTATATACAACAAACAAATCATAGGGGTCACCAAAGATAAGAAACGTAAAACTAACCAGCTCCGCGTCATCTATAAAAGAATCCTCCGTATCATATTGATCATCATCAGGAATATCATCAAGTTCTTCCTCATCACTACTTTGCTTACCCTAAAACCATCAGCTTTCAAGTTAGCATGTCACACTTCAAATTATAAAATTAAGCAACAAAAGAAGCAAGAGCATGAACTATAGCACTTAAGTAGTATCATTTAATTTAATCGTTATATCTCTAAAGGCTTCCAACAGTAATAAAACTAGAAGGCATAAATAATACCATGTATAGGCGTTCAATCTTCTCAATAACAGCACTAAAACGATTTGAGGGAGGTGCATCCTTCATTTCGCAATCCGAATTTTGGCCCTACAATGGCACTTGCTAAGTGAGTAACAACATTCATGCTTTATCAAAAAAGTAACAACATTCATGCCAATACAAATTAACATGGAAAGAAGCAGTGTCACATTATAACTCTATACATTTAAGTTGCTAACGCAATGAGAAAGCCTCATCTAATCTTAAGAAATCACATCAAGTGCAAACTTCCAACTAGCCATGCATAGGCACAATAACAGTACTCATGGTTAAGATGTATATGAGAACACGAGGATAGTGACATAACACATCATTTCAGATGAAATTATGTAAACTAGAGAACATGACCACATCTCTTGAGGCATAAGGCAAGCATGTAGTGAGAACCAGTATACAGAAATAAAAAGAAGTATTCGCAACCATGTATACTCACTAGCGTAAAATACTAGACACGCCTCCATGGTCAAATTATTTATTTATTGTTTACCTTGAGTCTTTCACTTTGACAAAATATGACCATCAACAACAAACTACCACTCTAAATGACAGAACTTACAGAGAACTATCCAACAAAGGATCAATTGTATCATTACAGGTTAATAAGTATACAGCTACCATTTATTGGTTGGAAACAAGAAGTGATTTAGTCCATCCTATAGGCTAGGTTAAGGTCTGAAGCTAAACAAGACCGTTGACAGGTATTCTAGAATTGCATCAATGCATGTCAGGGTCACACAAACATTGAAACGAAAAGGGTTTGAACATCAACATATGATTCTTTGGTTCTAAAATCTTATCAGGGTAAAAATAACCAAAAATATATGAGGAAATAATAGAGAATTTTTTTTTTTTTTTTTTGATGAAGGAAATAATAGAGAAAATACTGAGTCAGGATTCCGGAATAACGAAAGAAGAACCATCTCCAACAATATGTAGTACGGCATTACATGTAAAAGCTCCATTTTGCAGATCTCTTAGGTCCAGTCCATGTCTCCTACTGTATTTAGCAGGTCACTCAATGGTAAACAAAAAAACAAATAAATAAATAACAGCAGTAGCTGAATTCATTCCCCAATAATTCTTCTCTTATTAAAAAGTAAAGTCAAAAAGCCAATGAAACAAAGTCAATAGACGCAATACTTCAGAGCGATGATTTACATCACTGAGATTTTAAAACAATAACTCATTGTCCTTGTGATGAAGTATGATTTCATTTACCCATCATCAGATCCAAATTTTATTGTTATGTGTCCAACAGTTAACAGGGCATGTCAAATGAATCAAAATGCAAGCTGCAGAATGAACAACTAACTGTAGAATATGATAATAGTTCCCCCATGGCATGCAACTATTGGAGTGAGAACAGGAATCCCAAAACACTATTTAGTTCAATAATATATATTGCAGCAATTAAATAACAGGATATCAATTAAAAATTTCAAAACAAATTCAATACAACGGGGGAGAGAGAGAATTCTTCTCACTGGAGGAGCAATTCGAGACTCTAGGGCTGGGTGAGCGCCGGTGGGAGGAGGGTCGGTTGCAGGAGGAAGGGATGTTGGATTATTGTTATTATGATTATTACTGGGTTTGTTTTTGTTAGAATCCTCCTTGATCAATTTCTTCCAAGAAACGAAAGTGGTTTCACCGGGTCTGAGCTCGACGGTGAACCTCTGCCTACCACCACCACCCTTTGTTGCCGCAGCAGCGGCTGATGAAGTGACGAGGGAGGAGGGAGAAACCCTAGATGAGCTCCCTCCTCCACCGCCTATCTCCTCCTCCACCTCCATGAAATCTCCGAACGAGAGCAGACTGGAATGTGTTACTGTTTAGGGCATCGAAATTTGATTCTCGAAGGAGTAGTAGAAATGGTAGAAGAATTCGAATTTCTAGGGCCAAGGAGAATGGTGAAAAACTTCGACGGACCGAATTGGAAAGTAGATAAATTCAAGAGAGAGAAAGAGAACGAAATATCTTCTGATTCTTCTCCCTCGCTTAAACAGACAACAGACAGGGTGGGACACTAGAAAACCTCAGAGAGTATCGCCTTACCGTGAACAGAATTTTCCATCTACCCAACAAATGCTGCAAAATGAATAGGCTTTCTATATACACTATACTTTTTATAAGGGCAGCGAACTTAAGTCAAGTGATTGCTCACAAGATTTAAAAAAAATAATAATAATTGGGGCAGCCACCACCAAGTCAACCTAATAGAAATTAGGTTTTCAAACCCCAAACCCCGTAACCACAAAAAGAGCACCAATCACTTTTCACTTGGCACCCTCTTGCAGATCAAGGCCCTGCTCGGTACACCATGAATTTTTGAGGGTGCCAAGTGAAAAGTGATTGGTGCTCTTTTTGTGGTTACGGGGTTTGGGGTTTGAAAACCTAATTTCTATTAGGTTGACTTGGTGGTGGCTGCCCCAATTATTATTATTTTTTTTTGCGAATATTCACGGTGTACCAAGTAGGGCCCAAGAGACAATTTTTCGTGACGGCTCGAATTCCTTTTTCTTTTTTTTCTATTTAATTTTTAAACCGAACATGCACAAGCATGCCATAAAAAGAAAACCAAAAGCCAATCAAACCACCAACAACACGAGCAGGAAAATCCGACCAAAACGTAAAATCTTATTGAGAACGAAGTCCCACTCCAGCCATAAAATCTGCCACAGCATTCAACTCATGGTAAACATGCAAAATTCGACAGTCTAAAGCACTCTTCTGAACCAATAAGTTGGAGCCCCAGACCCATTCACCCGAAACCATTGAAACCAACAAAGAATCAACATGAATGAGAACCCTGGGAAAACCTAACTCAGAACAGATCAACAAACCATCCAGCAAAGCACAAACCTCCGCTAAATTATTGGTCCCAGAACTATAGCAACGATGATAAGCCAAAACATGAAACCCCGACGGAGGTAAGCACCATTTGAGAATCTTCAAAGGCTTTTGACAGAAAGGAACAACAGAGAGATGTAAAAATTCAGCAATTCCCCTAAAAGAACTAGGACTTGTTGCCTAAGGACGAAGAAAACCACTAAGCTCCCGAAGCCAACGAATACCCCTGTAAACCAAAGAAGAAGGAGATGAAACACACTTCTCGTGAATTCGCTTATTACGTTCAACCCAAATCGCCCAAAGAATTATTAAAGGAAGCAGAACCATTAACATTTCCATCTGAAAACCTTTTGGAGCTAAACCAAACCAAGAAAGAAGAAAAGGTTTCCAACTGCCAAAGTGAAAGTCTAAATGCCTTAGAGTAAACGAATCTCTTTACAAGGATGATAAAGAGTAAGACAACAATCTCTAAACAAGAAGATTGACTTATTCAATCCTTAATTTGTGGAATTAAGGGCAAGAATTAAATATTTTAATCTTGTAACAAATAATGAAATATGCACAAGAGATTTTGTTTATGAGGAAACCCAAACTGGGAAAAACTCTGGGACCTAGTCCAGAAAAGAATCCACTAAAAGTTAATGAAAACTTACAAACTGATTTACCACTCGATAGACATGAATTACGACTCCCTCTACACTCTAACAGCCACAGTGTACAATTCTTCCACAAATTCGAACTACGAATTTGCCTCTTAGTGAACTGTGATGCGTCTCCAACTTGAACTCCGCAAGTCCCGCACCTTGAACTAATACTCGACTCCTCGAGTATATCACCACGAGCTTGATACTCCAAGCTCAACCACTGAAAATCTACCGGCACACAAAAATAGAGTTTTTGGTTTGAAATAGGAAGGATTTGAACTAAGTTCAACAAGCTTAAAAACTATGAATTTAGAGTTACAACTCTCCAAGGACTTGTTGAGGTTAGGGGTGATTGGTTGATTTGAACAATGGGAGATCAATCCCTATTTATAGTGAAGTGTCCAGATCTAAACCAGAGTAAACAAATTTATTCTAGGTTTAACGGTGGATATCATCATTTGAGGTGAGAGGTTATTCCATAATGCATCTTATCCCATTCATGAATGTTTTCCATGCACTAATAAACCAACTAAGACATACATAGGTGGGAATATGCAAAAAGCTGAAAAAAAAATCTCTTTACAGCTTGAAAAATACCAGAAAAGTTTGAATCTATAAGATAGTTTCGAAATCAAGAGGATTGGTTTTGAAACCAACAAGTGATTTTGACAGCAATCCCTTTGGTATCGAAACCAAAAATAAACTATGATTGTTTTTGGCCATTTAGTTTTGAAACCAATAATTTTAGTTTCGAAACCAAACTTCAACTAATGTTGATATTTTATTTTAGTTTGATTTCGAAATCAACCTTGTTGATTTTAATGTGGTTTCAATTTTAGTTTCGAAACCAAACTTCAACAATTTTAGTTCGAAACTACCTTTTTTCCTGTATTTAATAACCATCAGTAAAGTTGGTTTCGAAACTAAATCTTCTAGTTTCGAAACCAAACTGCCCAAATTCAGATATTTTATTTTAAAAATATTTTTAAGGCCATTTAAAAGTGTGAAAAAACACTCTAATGATTTAACCACCTATGGTACTTAGTTTTCTAAGTCTCTTACCATCCTAGGATGTTTTCCGGTGGTGAGTTGAGTTCTTTGGAGCCTTTGTGGATTTCTTCAAATTGATTCGAACTAAGACTCTCTAGACTCTAACTCAAGTTACAAAAACCTTTCTTGAGTTTACTTTTGACACGAAATTCGACAAATAAAATACATGAGAAAACTCATGGACTGTTTAATCTCTCCTTTTGTCAATTTCGTGACAAAAACCATTATAAGAGAAACACAAAGAAAATAACGCTTCCCCAATACAGCATAATCCCTCTTACAATGAACTCAAATCCAAGAAAGACAAAAAAAATACTCCCCCCATATGACATCTAAACTCTATGAGTTGTCTTTCAGGGTTTCCTATAAAAATTCAAATTTACACCAGAGTAAGGTAATACTGATATGCAATAAAGAACAGTATCATGCAATAAAAATAGGGAAATTCAACCACTCCCCCTATCTGTATGAATTTTCTCCCACATACTCATACATTCTCCCTGCATTTAAGCATTCAGGACTACAATCACTTCTCCCCCTTTTGTCAAAAATAGACAAAGGTGGGAAAAAAATAATCCATGCAAGAAGATACATTGAAGCACATATATAGAGAAAGGAAACAAACCATTCATTTACTATCTAAAACTTAATTATCCATCAGTGTTCAAAGTTTCAAAATTAGATAATAAAGTTTTAAAAAGTAAAAGATGAAGCCGCAAATGAAAAAAATAAAAAGTTGAGTAGCATTCACAACTTAGATAAAAGAGAGAGAGAGAATAGTATAACTGTCCATCATCATCATCACTAGATGACTCATCAAAAGAGTCATCATCCTCTGCTTCATCCTCAGGTTCAATGGGGCGATCATGACTGGTCTTTGAGCATCCCTCATCAGGCACATCAAGAACACCTTTAACCCCGACCTTGGTTGTAATAACTTTTACTGCTGGGATCAGTAGCTTCATGTATGTGATGATGGTGGCCTGAGTCTGAGCAATCTAAGCTTGTCTTTTGAGCTTTCTCCTAGTGTTCCTTGAAGAACCAGCTGGTGTAAAGCTAGGCGGAGCTGGGGAGCAGACTCAGTCGGATCAGGAACAACTGCAGGAGTTGGCTCTTCTGTAATCTTCAAATGACCCCTAATCCTTTTAACAGTTAACTCTAAAATGGAACTTATAGCCTCTAGAGCCACTTCACGAAATGGAATAACCACCCAACTCCTCATTAAAATCCTCTCTATCAGCTTTAGAAAAGGAAGCAAGTGGGATCGGGTGACATGTGTGTTGATGGCGATCATTTGATATATAATGAAGTCTACCATCCTGATCTTGGTCTTCTTTCCCAAGTAAAATAAGAACTCATCCATGTTGTCACTGAGTTTACTCCAATTCCCTGAACATGGAAACAGATTTGTGGCCACAATGTACCCCAACACCTTATAGAACAAGGTACATCTGTTGGCTGGGAAATTCCTCATCCATTCAAATTGTTCCCTAGCCAACTCCTCGACAATATCATGAGCACTTGGAGTATACTTAACATCGGATTCTCGAGGAGGAGGGAAACAGAGAGCATCATCTTCTTCTTGGAAGTTAAGAAGAGATGCAATAAGTTGACTATCAACCACAAAGTTTTTCCCACAAACTATTGTGGAAAACTTTAAACCTTCGTCAATATGGTAAAATTTCGAGTAGAATACTCAAACAAGTCGGGGGTAAGCAGTGCATATACCATTAAACATTCGATCCCAATGTCAGAATGTTAGTCTCGCATTAATCTCTTGAAGGAGTAAATTCGTGTGCCAATGAATTTCTTTTTCAACAACTAGGGCACGATTTTGGAAGTGTTAGGTATAAAGCTTGTAACAATCCACAGAGTAAAATTTCTCATTCGTTCTTGGGCAAACGATGGATTGTGAAGAACTCTACGAGGATCTTGGCCTCTTTGGGTTGGAGGGAGCAGTGGAGGAAGGAGTTGGTCATTTGGATGACATAATGAAAGAAAATCCAATAAAAAAGAATAAACTAGGGTTTAAAACAGAGAACTAGTGAAGAACGATGGAGGAGGATGATGGCTTACCCCAATTGCATAATCCACAAAGAATCTTCAAATCGCGTGAAAACCCTAGCCAATCAATCCAAAACCCTTGAAAACCCTTCATTTCCTCCTTCGAAACCAAAATAAACGTTTAGAAGTGAAAAGGTTTCGAAACTCCTTTAAATACCCCTCGTTAAAAAAGCCCTAAAATGCCCTGAAATCGTGAAATCCGGTGATGGTTTCAAAACCAAAATGTTTGGTTTCGAAACTGAATTCAAAATTGTCTCCAAGTACATTTTGGTTTCGTAACCAAACAGTTTGGTTTTGAAACTGAAAACCAAAAATGTTTCAGGCCATTTTTGGTTTTGAAACCAACTTAATTGATTTCAAAACAAATAAAACAAAGTCATCACAAATCAAATTTGGTTTCGAAACTGATTTTGAAAAACCATCACGGTTGAAATCTGGTTTCGAAACCAGTCATTTTGGTTTCGAAACTGAAAAGCAAAATCAACAAAATTTTAAAAAATAACTAGAAAAACTCATTTTTGATAAAATATTTTTATGGATCCAAGGTGTTACTAAGATGTGAGACCTGTTACACAAGGCTATGAAGAATTTAATGCAATTAACATAGGATTCTTACAAATATGAATTTGCTAAACCTCATTTGAATAAAGCTGTATTGGTTCTCAAAACAATTAGCACCACAATATTCTTATAGATGATCAATGTGTGTGTTGAGAGAACAATATCATTATGTGAGAACATCGTAAATGAAAAATAAGCTAAGGTTGTCTATATTACCGATTTCTTCAAATTGTAACCTTACTCAGTATGAATGAACCATATCACTTTTCAAACTAATAGAGACCTTCATGTTTGAGTATAAGGTGAAAATTTTGAGGTACTCATCTACATGAGACATAGGTCACCATCAAGATCCCAACATTTTCCTTGAACCTGCAAGAATCTCTTATCTGAAGAGACACAACCAAGAAAGTACCCGTATTAGAACCAAGAGGATTACTATGAGCTCAAGAAGAAGAAAATAAAACATCGAGTTCCCAATCTTTTTGTGGGATCTCACTCTTTTTTATGTTCAAACACCGAGTTCAATATTTTTTACGAGAACTCACTCTTTTGGTGTTTTCATTAAGCTGATCATAATCTTTTACAAGAGCTTACTGTTTTGGTGGTGAAATGTAACACAATACAACAATTTTTATTTAGCAAAAAAACACCATATCCTAGAAGAGATAGTCTAACCAGCTGGTTCAGTCCATCAATGAATCATGAGTTTCATTTTCAACCTTATCTAATGATCCAACTAGGATAAAATCACACTTACTTAAGAGACTCTTTATGTGAACAAGAAACAATAGATCAGTCAATAGAGTACGTGGATTTACCTGTAGAGATTCACAAGCTATATTGTAACACCCGAGAATTTATTTCCTTCATACTATGGAGTGGAGCAAAGATGGGCCCAAACTATGGGTCGAGACTAGTCCTGAAATTCTGGACTAACCAGTAAGTTTGGGTGTCAAAACCTATGTGTTAATTCCATAGGGGTGGAATTAACGAGTCCCTTACCTACATACATGATTGCATGTATGCATAAATCTATAGTGCAAGTGTTTAAATAGTTAATATACCTATTTATATTGAGATGGAATTATGAATACATGTGTGGGAAGAAAGGTGGACCCCACGTTGAAGAAATTCTATAGATTTCATGTGAAAATATGTTAACATGATATATATATATATATATTCATATATCTAAAAATATTTACATACATATATATGTGTATGTGAGTACTTAAATGATTGGAAAATATGGTTAGGATCTCATAAATTATAATGCATGCATGTTTTTAATAATGTGATGGGTCCCACATGATGGAAGGCATTGGAGAGAGAGAGAGAGAATCGACCATCTCTCTCTCCTATTATATATAATTATTGCCTAAACAATTCCTTACATATAAAAAAATATTATGAAATACATAGGTCTATATGGTTAGTATTCATTGATTGAGAAAATATTCATATAAATGGAAGGTTTGAAAAACAACCTATGAGAATATCTTCTTCAAATTCAAACATGTGACTAAAATATCAAAGAATAACTACTAAGTTAGGATGGTATATAGGTAAGAAAATAAATTCAAAATTTAAATTAATTGTTGAACTATTTTTGGTTAGCTCATTTTATATACATATATATACATATATATATATATATATATATTGTATATACCTTACTAACAATATTATTTCCTTTTCTAAGACCAATGATAAGAGATGCTAGTCGTTAGATTAACTTGATGACTTAAGATTGGTTAGATGATGCAAATGATGATCTAATATATGCCTTGGTCGATCTACCCATAATGGGAAGATCTAACCAAATATAAATTAGACCATTAAATTCTCAAAACTTACCTATTATATATTGATGACACCCAATTTAGAAAGACTTGCCTACCAAGTTGGAATTAAACTCATGGTGAAAAGCACCAACATTTGGATTCATTTTTTATGGACACGTGTCTAGCTCTAGATGACTTTGAATATCATGATTTTGTGAACATGCAACACACACTAGTATTACCTTTTGAATTGTTGGAAAATACCAAAGATAAATGAATTTTTGGAAAGGAAAGTGGGATGGGGAAGATATCAATTTGGAGAGAGGGAGAGAGACATGGGCTATCCAAGTTCGATCTCTACCCTCCCTTTCTCTCTCATTCTTCCATTGAGTTAGAAAAAAAAAAGAATAAGCCACCTATGCTAGCCGATTCCTTCCCTCTCCTCTAAACGATCTCATTTCCTCACACACTATTATCCACCATTAAACTTAAGCAAAGGAAGAAGTGAAGAAGAAGGAGAACCAAAGAGAAAAAGGAGAGATCATCTTCACAATCACAAACTAGATCATGGTTAAGGTAGGAAGAAAACTAGTTTAAGTTATTTATGAAACTTTCTCATGATCATATGTGCACATATTTATCTATAATGATTGATTTAAATCGATTTTGATGTGGATATTTATTTTCATGGATATGAAGTTTTATTTCAATAATATGATGTAATGAATATGATCAAATCGATCTTGATGTGAATATTTATTTTCATAGATATGAAGTTTTATTTCAATAACATGATGTAGTGAATATGATCAGATCGACCTTGATGGGGATATTCATTTTCATGGATTTGAAGTTTTATTTCAATAGTATGATGAAGTGAATATGATGTATGAAATGATTAACCGATTTTCATATGGTGATGCATGTCGATATCAAGATGATGATTGTGAGCGTATTACATGTTTGTGTGTAATACACGTTGAGTGCATGATCAATTGTGAAATAAGAAAAATATGTAATAAAAAAATAAGATAAGCATTGGATCTATACGATTCGGGCCCTTTAGGTGGCCTTATGACGATACCCCATGATGGGTTCCCCGTGGAAGACGATCTCACGATCGTGGGTGGCACCCGTAACAGCCGTAAGATTTAAAAATCGTAAAGAGAATAAAACTGTCAAAAAGACCATACTTTTTCTGACTATGTACTGTTGCTGAATGCATATACATGTTATTTTGTGTTGCTATAAGCTTATTAAAAGCTGTTGCTTATGCTGTTCCCTCATGCTTATGGGATGATTTATGCAAAATAACGTGTGATGATGGTTATGTTGCCATATGGGATGTATATATATATATATATGTTTGGTTACGTTTTCGTAATGATATAAGCCATGATATGTTGCTGTCACATAGTTTAAAAAGCATGGCAGATCATAGTTGAAGCATTATACGCCATAAATGCTGAGTAGTATTGATGGTGGGGACTTGGAATGCATGTACATTAGGTTTAGGTGTAAAATTCCATGTTTTTTCCAATAATTTGAGGTTATAAATGTTGCTGTCACGTAAGTGAAAAAGCGTAACGGATTGTGGAATAAGGTGTCCATGTTGTATATGTTGGTGATGATCATGAACACACTTTGTCATTGCTTGGAGTTGTCTTGTGGGATATCCAAGGGCGTTTTCAGGCTATTCTAGACTCGAAGAGTAACGGGTAAAGTTAATTATTACGTGCGTTTCATGAGTTGTAGGCAAGTGAGTCGGTTAGATCCTTTCATTGGGAATCCAATGGGTTGTAGAGTAAGTATAGACATGTATTTTATTTTGAATAGTTCTTCCTACTGAGTTTAAACTCATTTGTTTTTCTCCTACTCTGCACATATTCAAGAGTTGGGACATCGAGCGGATCATAGATTCGTAAGGATTTTACTTGGTTTCGAATTACGGAATAGGTTATTCTACTTCGAGAGAACACTACTATTAATATCACTACTTATGTAGGGGATGTGGCATTTGAATTTTATACTTGCATGATTTGATTTCTAAGAACATTTGGTTAATGATTATTTCATTAGATGATGGTCTGATGGTACTATTCTTTCCTTTTGAGAAAGAGACCTTATCCTACAAAGGATATGCAGACATGGTTTTTTTTCATTAAATATTTCTCTATAGTATGAGAGTACTTTTGTTCTAGAACATAAATAAAAAATTTAAATGCTTTTGTGATGAACCAAAAATGAATCTTGGGAAAAACTTCTATTTTAAAAAAAAAAAATTCAAATGTGAGAAATTGTAATGGAGAGAGAGTTGTGGATTATTTAAGGTTGATGTTGAGGAACTCTTTCTCTCTCATTGAAATCATTTGTTTACTGAATTAAATTGTAAGCAAGAATTTATGTTTCATAGATTGAGTATTGTTGAACCAGTATAGAATATTTAATTCTTATAGTATAAAAAATTACATTTCAACATGGACTGGACTTAAAATTATTTTTCTATTGTATTTTGGATCTTAAAAACCACGGATTTAGAAACCCTATTTTTGTGAAGTAGAAAGGTAATTGTATGACTTAAAATCTTTTTTTCCTAATGGACTGGGCTTTGAGTTTAGTGGACTGGGTATGGGTCATGGGCTCAAGGGTCGAGTTGTTACATATATCAAAATAGAGTAAAGCAAATCAAATTTGTGAAATCTCTTATATGTTCAAGCATTCTATAAAAGATAGCCAATAGGAACAAGAAGAACACTTGAGAGCACAAATATTAGAATGCAGAGTTTTTTAGAGCAAACTAATAAATAAATAACTCACTCTTCAACCCAAAAAGATATGCAATACAAAATCGGGAAGGAGTAAGAGGAGAACAATTAGTTAATAATAACCACACCAATAGATCTTCTAAGGAATTAAAACCTGAGAGTATCTAAAGGTTTAGTAAGTAAATCAGTCAATTATTTCTCAGTAGGGACAAACTCAAGACAAATCACCTTGCTTTCAACCAAGTCACGAATGAAGTGATATCTTATGGCTATATGTTTAGTCCTAGTATTGCACTGGATTTCTAGCAATATTAATGGCGCTGGTATTATCTCAAAGAACAATCATAGTATCATGTTCAATGCCATAATCAGACAAAATTTGTTTCATCCATAACAATTGAGTGTAACTCGAACCTGCAGCAATGTATTTTGCTTCAGCAGTTGACAATGATTGAGAATTTTGTTTCTTACTTTGCCATGCTACCAAGTTGTGTCCAACAAAGTAGCAGCCTCCTGAAGTACTTTTCCTGTCATCAACATTGCCTGCTGTAACACCCGAGAATTTATTTTCTTCATATTCTAGAATGGACCAAGATGGGCCCAAGCCTATGGGTCGAGGTTAGTCCTGAAATTCTGGACTAAACAGTATGTTGGGTGTCAAAAAACTTATGTGTTAATTCCATATGGGTGGAATTAACGAGTCCCTTGCCTACATACACGATTTGCATGCATGCATAAATCATTTTCCAAGTGTTTGAATAGTAAATATCAATATTTTTGTTGAGATAGAATTATGATTTCATGTGAAAATATGTTGGTATGAAATATATATCCATACAAGGAAAAGAAGTGGACCCCATGTTGAAGAAATACTAAGGATTTCTATGATTTCATGTGAAAATATGATTGGCATAATATGTATATACATAGATGTATATTTATTTACATATATATATATATGTATATGCATGTGAGTACTTAAATGATTGAAAACAATATTGTTAGGATCACATAAATAATATTGCATGCAAGTTACTAACACAATAGGGGTCCTACTTGGTGGGAGGCATTGGGGAGAGAGAAAGAATCTCCTATCACTTATTATTGTTGACTAAACAATTATTTTAGAAAAAAAGGGAATAATGGTGACATGTATAGGTCTATATGGTTAGTACACATTGATTGAGAATATATTCATAATAATGGAAGGTATGAAAAGAAACAACTAATGAGAATATCCTCCTCAAATTTAGACATGTGACTAGAAAATCAAAAGATAACTACCAAGTTTAGAATAATATCAAAGTAAGGAAATGAATTCAAAATTTGAATTTATTTGATTGTAAATGCCTTACTAACAAAATATTTCCTTTCTAAGGTAAATATCAAGAGATGCTAACCTTTAGATTTACTTGATGATTCAAGATTGATTAGATGATCTAAGAACGACTATATACATATATATATATATGCCTAGGTCGATCAACTCAAGGGGAAGATCCGACCGAATATTAATTAAACCATTAAATTCTCAAAAACTACCCTAGTGTGCATAGATGACACCAAATTTAGAAAGATTTGCTCACCAAGTTGGAATTAAACTCATAGTGAAAAACACCAATCTTAGGATTCATTTTTTATGAACATAAGTCAAGCTCTAGATAACCTTGAACATCAAGATGTCATGAACATGCAACATACACTAGCATAACATTTTGAATGAAGGAAAAAATACCAAAGTTGGATGGAATTTTGGAAAGGAAGGTGGGGGTGAAGCAGATATCAATTGGAGAGAGAGAGAGAGAGAGAAGGGTTGTCCAAGTCGATCTCTACTCTTCCTCTCTCCCTCAATCATTCATTCGGTTGAAAAAAGAAAAGAAAAAAGAACCCACCTATTCTAGCCGATCCCTTCCTTCTCCTCTAAACCATCTCATTTCTTCACACACCATTATCCTCCACTAAACCAAAGCTAAAGAAGAAGTGAGGAAGAAGGAAAACCAAAGAGAAGGAAGAAAAAGGAAGAGATCACCACCATTCTCATCCCAACTAAATCACGGTTAAGGCAGGAGGATGAGTGTTTAAGATTATATTGTGTAACCTTCTTATAATCTTATGATTTAATGTTCACCTATATTGTTTGTCATAAATCGATCTTGATGTGGTCATGTATTTTCATGGATTTGATAGCTTACTTAGATTGCATATTGAAGTGCATAAGATCAAAATCAACCTTGATATAGATATATTTTTCTATGAACTTGAATTCGTGATTTATTACTATGATGATGTGGATAACGTTGAATCAATATTGATGTGGTTATTGGGTTTCATGGACTTGAATATTTTATATATAGCATGTTAACACGAAGGTCATGTGTAATGATTTCTAGCCGATTTTCATATGGTGAGTGCAAGTCAATATCGAAATAATGAATACATGCGCATTACATATTGTGTGTAGAAAATACACATTGAGTGCATGATCACTTGTGAAAATGAGGAAAACATGTAATAAAAAAATAAGAGAGAATTTTGAATCAATTCGTACTTTTTAGGCAGCCTTATGGCGATACCCCATGTTGGGTTCCCCGCGGAAGACGATCTCACGATTGTAGGTGGCACCCGTAACAACCGTAAGATTTAAAAATCGTAAAAGATAATAAGCTATCAAAAAGACCACGCTTTTCTGGTTATGAACTGTTGTTGATTTCATAAATATATTGATTTGTGTTGCTGTAAGCTTATTAAAAAGCATTGTATATGTTGTTTTATCATGTTTATTGATGATTTATGCAAGTTAACATGTGATGATGATCATGTCGCATTGTGGATTATATCTATATGATTTGGGAATGTTTTGGTCACATTTTTGTGATGATATAAACCATGAAATATTACTATCACAAAGTTTAAGAAGCGTGGCAGTTCATAATAGGTGCATTAAACACCATAAATGCTAAAAAGTATTGATGGTGGAGACATTGAATGCATGAATATGAGGTTTGGTGTAAAATTTCATATTTTTCCTAATGATTTGAAGTTGTAATTGATGCTGTCACATAAGTGAAAGTGTAATGTATTTGTGGAATGAGGTGTACTTTTCATAAATATTGGTGATGCTCAAGAATACACCTTGATATGGCTTATAATTATCTTGTCAGATATCTAAAAGCGTTTTCAGGGAATATTAGGCTCGAAGAGTAACAGGTAAAGCTAATTATTATCCGTGTTGAATGTGTAGTAGGCAAGGTGAGTCAGTTGGATCCTTTCATTTGGAAATCCAATGGTGTGGGTGTAAGTACAGACTTGTAAATTATTATTATTATTGGTCCATCCTACTGAGTTTATACTCATTGTTTTCTTTCCTACTCTCCACAGATTCAGGAGTTAGAACGTCAGGCGGATCTTAGATTTGCGAGAATATCACACGACTTACGAGTTATGGAGTAGGTTATTAAAAGGTCCTTTTAGGTGTGTCAATATTCATAGTGAGATAATGAACTCAATTGTAAGTCCATGCTTAAGTTAGAGTTAGGTTGTATCCTTTGTGCAAACTCACACTTCATCGAAGATCAAAGAGAAAGCACGCCATTGGACTCAACTCACCACCGGAACTCACCACATTTTGGTAAGTGACTTTGTTTATCATTCATATGTGGTTAGAATGCATTAGGACTTAGCCACATAAGCTAGGATTAACTTAGAATTATTTTAGAATTTTTGGTTTAGGTTCATTCGAAACATTTCAGCACAGTGTACATTAGGAGTATAAATACTGACCTGAATTCCTGGAATGCAGGTATCGATACCAAATTAATCAATATCAATACTAGCTGGTATTGATACTAAATTAATCAGTATCGATACTAGCCAGCTGGTATCAATACTGATTAAGCAGTATCGATACTGACTGTCCCTGAATTATAGGCTATGTCAGTATCTGTAACACCCTAGATTTTCTTACCTTGGGTTGGATCTGGAGGTGGGCTTTAAGCCCATGGGCCCAAAATAGCCCAAAAGATAGTTTGGATGTAAGTCCAAAATTTTAAGTTAGTTAGTAGGGTGGAAACATAGAAACCTTGCCCTAGGATCCATGCATGCATAAAATGAAATGAAAATAATCATTTTTAAGAGTTTGAATGCGAAAAGGAACTAAAATATATAAAATAATATATATAGGTGAAGAGTGTCCAAGTGGGCCCCACATAATAAATAGAAAACGTGGACAGCAAGTGTGCGCCACACATTGGGGGTGTTTTGAATTTTTGAAAATTCTTTTTAAAACAAAACTCTATCTTTTAGAAGTGTTTTGAAAACTATAAGCACCTATTTATTGTTAGATAAATACTACATTATCCTCTTTAGTTAGATAATTATCCTCAAACTTGGAAAACAAGTATTAGATTACAACCATTAGATCATGTTTATCCAAAACTTAGTTAATCCTAACCATCCAAAAAGGTTTCCCAAATTCTAAATATTCTTTGTTTTGAATTATCTACTAAAACCTAAATTTTATCCCTATTTTATTTCTAATTTGTAGTAGATAATTATAACCGTTGGATTAACTTGGTAATTGATCTAAACGATTCAAATTAGATACATTTTTAAAACTAAAAATCAGCACCTTACGTAGAAATCGTTTTCTACATTAAGCTAGCACAAATACTTTATTTTTCCTAAATTATTTTTGGATAATTCCAAGGGAGAGTTTCTAATTTTTCAAAGTGTGATGGGATAAGGAGAGGGGGGCAGTTCGAACCCTATAAATACCCCTCCCCTCTCCCTAGTTCGACCCACATATAAGATCTCTCTCTCTCTCTCTCTCTATCTTTTTCTCTCTTTTAAGTTCAAGAAGAATAAAACCCAAAAATCATTCAAATTCCCTTTTTCTCTTCTTCTTCTTTTCTTTTCCTTGTCTCTATTCTTTTCTTCTAAAACAATTGTGGAGAAAGAAATCTACATTAAAGCTTAGACTACTAGAAGAACCGTTCTTAAGGCCTCGAGGATTTTAAGCGAAAGAGGCAGGGAAAACCCCCATCTTAAACTTTTTTTTTTTTTAAAAATTCTCTTAAAATCGTTTATGAAAATATGTTTTCAAAAAGTTGTTTTACAAATTATCATGTTTTCAAAATTGCTTTTCTACAAAATATATGCATGTTTTCAAAAAGATTTTCTGTATAAAATTGCATTGTTTTGGATTAGTGATCATGAGTGTTTTGAATAGTAAGCTACCTCAAGTGACATTTGGAAGATGAGAGGTTTAAAAGAAACCTTGGTATATGTGACGTTATTTAGAAAAGGTCTTAGTGACGTTGTCTCCGCAAGAGAAGTGAATGGTGATATAAAACATATCTAATCCTCAGTTTGTCCTAAGGGACGTTGTTTTTGTCTTAATTGATGTTGTATATGCCCTAATGGCATCTCCGTAAGAGAGGTTTACCCACGTCTATCCAAAAGTGACTGAGGTTGGCAACCGTAATAGCCATTGGTAGCTGCCGCAACTGCCCTGACGAACAAGTGGAAACATACATATAAAAATATATATATAAGGATGGTATTGGTATACATATTTGAAATTCTAAAATCCTTACGGTTATTAGTTGGAATAACCGTATGTCAATGTGACTAAGGTTAAGGATTACACAATCACCAAATAAAAATAATATTGGTGATAAAGATGGAAACTAAAATCTCTAATCAAGAGTATTGACTTATTCGATTCTTTAACATGCGGAAACAAGAATCGAATATTTTAATCTCTTAATAAATATAAAGATATGCACAAGAGATTTT
>MVGT01003650.1:125433-182550 GCA_002174775.1 Macleaya cordata
TTGAATACTGGAGATTCAACCCCTATTTATAGTGAAGATGTCCAGCTCAATCCTAGACTAAATTATTAGTTTTAGGTCTAATGGTAGACACCATTATTAGAGATGAGAGAATAAGCCATTGAGCCTCTCATCCCACTTAAAAATGTTTTCCCATGCTCAATTATCTCCCTGAAACAAGGCTTAGAGGGAGATGAGCAATAATGTGTTAAAAAGTTACTTTACAGCTCAGAAAATCGCACTAGAAAAACGAATCTGGGCGTTGGTTTCGAAATCAAGCCAGTCGGTTTCGAAACCAACATGTGGTTTCGAAACTGACCTGATTTGGTTTCGAAACCAACAAGCACCAGTGATGGTTATTGTCTTTTGGTTTCGAAATTAACAGGTTAGTTTCGGAAACCAAACTTCATCTGAAGATAGATGTGGTTTTGGTTTCGAAACCAAACTGTTTGGTTTCGAAACCAATAGTTTTGGTTTCGAAACCAATAGTTTTGGTTTCGAAACCAAACTTCATCTATCATCAGATAAAGTTTGGTTTCGAAATCAAACATAGGTTGATTTCGAAACAGACTTTTCCCTATATAAAAATAACACCATCAATGCAGTTGGTTTTGAAACCAAGCTTCTTGGTTTCGAAACCAAAACTGTCCAGATTAAATTTTTATCTTTTAAAACACATTTTATCAAGAACAAACAGTGTCGGAAATACTCTTAGCAATCTAACCACCTATGGTACTTAGTGTTCTAAGTCACTTACCATCCTAGGATGTCTTCCGGTGGTGAGTTGAGTTTTTCGGAGCCTTTGTAGATTTCTTCTCTTTCAACCGAAGTGAACCGAGACTCACTAGACTCTAACTCAGAATTACAAGAGATCATCTTGAGTTAATTTTTGACACGAAATTCGACAAACATAAAACATGGACCTTTCAATATTCTATACTCAATCTTAATATTGAAACTATGTTGGAAAAGTATACTGTTTTTTGCAAAGGTTTTTGCATAAAGATGTTTGTTTTCTAAATCTAAAGATGTTTTCTTATTTTTGAAAAGGATTTGGCCAAAAGCTATGACTAGCACCAGTTTTTAAAAAGGTAAGTTTTTTAAAACTAAGATCTTCTGTTTCGGCATGAATACATAGGATTAGTGGGTAAAGGTTTGTTCAAATTGTTTGTTTGATTGAAAAGTTATGGTGTTAGTTACTTAACCTTTGTTTTGGTTGTACCTACTGAGCTTTGCTCACCTTACTGTTTTCCCCCCACAGATCTCGGAGAGAACCAGGAAGCTTAGGCATCAAGAGTTAGAGTAGAGTTCGTTGAATAAGAACACAAGTAGGTTTTATACTCTTTTAGCAAACAATAAGTGATGGTTACATTACATGGGTATTGGGATTTAAGTACTCTTTATTTCCTTTATTTCAAAACAATAGTTCGGTTTCTTTTTCTTTCATTATCATTATTTCAAGAACAAGTTCTTAGTACTTCTATTTTAAATAAAGTATTTGAGGTAGTTCTTTACATTGTTCATATCCGTTATCTTTAATATCCTTTCCTATGAGTTTCTTTCTATACTCAAGAGCTACTTATTCTTTCATTAAAGATATCTACACTTTTAGTTTTAAGCAGTCTAGTTGCACAAGCTGAAATTTGTGTACGTTTTTTGAACTGAATGATCTAGAATTAGGCTCTGGCCAAAAAATTAAAGTTGGAGGACTCTGAGTGTAGTTTCCAAAGAATCAAACGGTTCCTGAATCTGATTTGAAACGGACCAGATACACCCTTTTCATTAAACTATTGCAAATCAGTCTTGTAACCCTTTTGTTTTTCAATTGTGTATTTGCACTCTTGAAACTCCATGATTCCTAAGCCCTTTTTAAACTGATTTACTTATCTTTTGAACCTAAACATATTGTTTTTGTTTCCACACTTATTCACCCTTAGCAACACCTCGATACCCAGCTGAAGTCAGTTTCGTGATTTTGGGTTCTTATCCTTGCGCGATTTTTTGGCTTTGGGTTTCATACCCTTTTGGTCTTTTGGCCTGAATACCTTAGGCTTTGGGTCCTTCTCTACATATAGAAGAGAAGAAATTTAGGTCATGCATCTAATAAGAAGAGAGTTAGAGAGCTTAGAGTGAGAAACCATTGAGAGACTCCTTGTGGTCATCTCCTCTAAATAGCTAGGGCTTCAAGATCTTGAGAGAGATTGAGTTATCTTCTTCATGAGAGATGATTTAGATCTATTCACATAGGGCTTTTCATTTTAGCTAGATCTTGCATATCATTCTAGCATGAGAGCCACAAAGTGTTGAAGAACACCAAATCCTCAAACACCATTAAATGCACCGGTGGAGTTCCGGTGAGTTCATCGGTAGAGTTTCGGCGAGGTGCATGCTCGTAGATTCGAGCATCCAAGTACAAGGCTTGGTGGATTCCGAGTGAGAGGCGTAGAAGAGGCTTGTGGATTCAAGCTAACAAGTGCGGGGCCTGGTGGATTCTAAGTTGGAGACACACATACCATTGAAGGGGCGATTCGTGGTTTCGAGTCGTGGAGAAAGACCGGTCGAGTTTGCATGAGGAATTCATGTTGTCAATGTGAACAGTTGTTAGATTTATCACAACTCTTAGTGGTAATTTCTGGACTAGGTCTCAGGGTTTTTTCGGTTAGGTTTTTTCCCGTCAACTAAAATTATTTGTGTTGAATTCTTATATGTGTAAATGATTTTTGTACAAGATTGAAATATTCGATTCTCCCTTATTTCCGCATTTGAGAATCGAATAAGTCAATACTTGTTTGTTTTAATTTCTAGTTATTGTGAATTCATTGTGAATTAATTTTTTGAATTGGTAGATATTGATCCCCCTTCCATATGCACCTAGATTAGTGTTTATTAGTTAAGACCTAAACCTAGGAATATGTGACATTTTAATTGGTATCAGAGCTAAGTTCACCATTTAGGGCTTTACATCCCGGTGAGATCCTTGCAGGGAATTATGAAAGGAAGTTCCGTGAACAAACTTCTATTGTTCAATAAGAGCAATTATGCATATTAGAAAGCACGCATGAGAGCCTTCCTAAGCTCTATGGACGAAAGAATTTGGATGGCTGTAGAAGATGGTTGGTCCCCTCCAACCACGACCGCCAGAATTGATGGTGTTGCTGTGACTAGACCCAAACCGTGGGATGAATGGACCTCAGATGAGATTTCAAAGGCCACATATAATAATAAAGGCCTTAATGCCTTTTTCAATGCTGTTACGAGTTTCGGAGCATATCCAATTGCCATGTGGCAAAGGAGGCATGGACCAAATTAGAGGTCACATATAAAGGTACTCAGACCGTCAAAGTTGCAAAGTTGCAAATGTTGACAACTCAATTCGAAAATCTTCGAATGGAGGAGAATGAGACCTTCAACGAGTTCTATGGCAAACTTGGTGAGATTATAAATAATACGTTTGCCTTAAAAGAGACTATTTCTAACTCCAAGATAGTCCGTCAGGTTCTAAGATCTCCCCCTAACAAATTTGAAGCCAAAGTTATGGCTATTGATGAGAGTAAAGATATTGATGCTCTTCCACCTGAGGAACTTGTAGGAAATCTTTGGACATTCGAGTCAAACTTCCACTTTACAAAGAAGTCTGAGAATATAGGTTTCAAGGCTTCCAAAAAAGCCAGTAAGTCGAAAGAAAAATGCTTCGATGATTTAAGTGATGAGGAAATTGATATCCTCACAAGGTAATTCATGAAGCACATGAAAAAGAAGAACGAAAGGTTTCAAGAATTCGACGAGAAGAACTCTTCCATCTCCAAGTCCAAACCCAATAAAGATAGGTTTGAGAAGAAGAATAGTGATGAGGTGCAATGCTAAAAGTGTTATAGATTTGGACACATGACAAACATTTGCCCTAACAAGAATAGTTTCAGTTATTCAAAGGGCAAGAAAGTAATAAATATTACCTTTGATGATTCATCATCTGAATCCGACTCTTCTTATGATAGTGAAGAAACAACTACAAGAAATTATGTTGCATTCACTGCTTTATATGCCTCCTCAAATGAGCAAGTAGAGGATGATGGAAATGTTCAAACCTCTAGTGAGGAAAACGAAAGTGAAGATGATCTCCAGGAAAGAAGAATTCTTCTCAAGAATTTTGGAAAACAGTAAGAGCTTGTCAAAGGATAACAAAGAGCTAAAACTGAAGATTTCAAGTCTTGAGATTGAGAAGAATGATCTAATTCTTCAAGTGGAAGAAGCCTCTAAGAGAGAGGTGGAAGACGAAGAGATTCTTGAAGGAAAAGAAAAAGAAATCAAGTTTCTTAAGAATGAGCTTGTGATGGCAAATAAGAGAGTCACATCTCTCCTTGATGAGATGAAGAGAGTGAAAGAAGAGCCGAAAGAGTCTAAAGAGATGTTCATAAAGTTCAATCATGGGTCAAATAATCTTGTGTCAATGTTGAAAGGATCGAAAAATTCAGGTGACAAGAAGGGATTCGGATTTGATCCAAGTAAGATTGTTAGTACTTCAACGTCAACGACTTTCGTGAAAGCTAAGGCTCCTCCTGCTCCTCCTCCACAAAAGAGAGCAGTCAAACAAGCCGACAAATAAGCTACTAAGCAAGTTGGCAAGCAACAAGCTCTAAAGAAGGTTGCCAAGCCACAAGCCAAGATAAGAGGCATTTGGAAAACACCTCTAAGTATGCACATATGCTCATATTGTGGATATCAAGGTCACTTACAAAACTTGAAAACTCTACTTAGAAGACCTCCACCGTTCTCAAAGAGAAAAGGACTTGCTCAAGAAGTTTAAGCTACTTCAAGGTAAACCAAGAGCCTTGACTAGAGAGATTAAGATACTTCCAAATCCTAACAGCAGTAGAATAGCTTATGGTAAGAGACAATATGTTAAGAAGCAAGGCAAGACCAAGGTGAAGCAAGCCACCACACCCAAACCAAAAGTTGAAGTCCCAAAGAAGAAAAGAGAAGCTGGTATGGGTGAAGAAACAAGTTGACATCATTGAACATCTGTCAACTCAAGTGGGCAAAGCTTCATATCCCCAATGACAGTTGTGGGGATGCAACCATTGGAATTGGATGAGGTAACAAGCTGTAGATAATGTATATTTTGTTTGTCATTTCTACTGATTTCGAGCCAACCAATATCTATGAATCTCTCTCAAGGTGTTTGGTTTTAGTTCCATGATCATAGGTGATATAATATTGTATTTCAATCATGGTCAAAGGTTTCTCTCGGCTCTCATGGGTGGTTTCCCTTTGAGAGAAACCCAATTCTTTTGATGAATTTCTTGTGGTTGTGCAGAGATCTTCTAAAAAGAATCAAGCTTTTGAATAACAAGTAAGGTGCTTATTCCTTCGAATTTAGATCTTTTTCAATGAAAAAGAAAAAAACAAGACCAAGAAGGTTCTGCCTGAGACAACCAAACCTACTCATATGGACTTGAGCCAAAAGAATAGCTTTAAGAAAATCAAGGTCACATGGTTAAGGAAAAGTGAGTTGATATGTCTTGTAACTCTCACTGCTCATAACACCGGTATGTCTTCTAAGATTTTACTGGTTGGTAGTAGTAATCGTACTATTACTTGATTGCTATCTTCTTACTCCTCTCTTTGCTTGGACTGCATAATTTGTTAAGGAAGCTGAGTGGGTACTCTACTAGTTTGCATGATAGTTGTTGTATGCATTCTAGTTTTTGTAGTATGTACTTGTAGAAAAGTTCTATTATATATGAACATATTGTTATGTCTACTAATTATAATATTTTTTACCTTATCTATTTATTAGCATATCAGCTGTTGTGACATGTGTGTATTTTCTTGTGCTTGTAATCTTGGCTCTTTATCAATTTTGAATGAATTGTATAAACCTTCATTATTGATTAAGAAACAAACTACTGCACAAGTGGTAATTATTGATGGTCAACCACATCAAGCAGAATACTTTCTACAGGTTATATTTTCACTCTTCCCTATATTACATTCGTATGTCTCTGGGTCGAATGTTGATGCATGTTAAACCAGACTAGACTTAAAGATTCAATCTTGTTAATGACCTGGTTGAGAGTGTGATTGCATGAATTGATTCGTTGTATATATTTGTGCATGTATATTCTTTACTGTGCATTAAGTTGATATTTGATTTATCTAACAATATACACCTTATCCATTGGTTTTTGAAGCCTGGATAGTTTCACACACCGTGCTTCTATTTCTTATCATAGCTTTGATTTACCTTAGCTAGATTTGATAAATTATGTAGTGTGTGACTTGTCTTGTACTTACCTTCCACCATACTTATTTATTGTTTATC
Organism: Macleaya cordata; assembly: GCA_002174775.1. Classification (NCBI taxonomy): domain Eukaryota; kingdom Viridiplantae; phylum Streptophyta; class Magnoliopsida; order Ranunculales; family Papaveraceae; genus Macleaya; species Macleaya cordata. Next base: position 131,753 of record MVGT01003650.1, read on the forward strand.
TAACTACCTACTTGTTGTCTTAGGCGCAAATACGAAAGCTAGTTAGATATTTATTCTGATGGTCGATTGGTTTGTATATATATTTTCTTGCATTATCTTTATCTATTTATCCGTGTACTTTTGATGCCTCTATCCTGTCTATGTGTGACAAAAAGGGAGAGAATTATGTGTTCCTAACTTTGCAATGGGACTACTATATGATGGGTGATATATCACATAGGGGGAGAGATTCCTATAGAACTCATCAAGGGGGAGAGCAAGCTTATTGTTTATTTGTATTCATGCCTTCTATTGTACCTTGATGTGTCTTGTGGACGTGTAAGAAACAAGTTAAAGACATCTCCTAGAGTTGAATATCTCTATTTGTTTGAGGGAGTCTTATCTTTTATCCCTCTAGGATGTTCACAAGTGTCCCTAGATTAGATCCAACGGTCCGGATGATCCCAAACCTCACTAAATTACCAAAAATAACCTTACCTTTAATTTAGGATAAGTTTTCTAAGTTTTGTATAAAAATAAGATTCCTAACTAGTTTAGCATGAGTGGGTCGATCCTCTCCTATGGAGAGATCGACCACACTCTCTCTCTTCCTATTTTTTTTTTCTTCCCAGAACTCTAAAATTTCTTCCATAACTTATTTCCTAAAATATCTCTTTCTAAACTAACCTAGAGTAATCCCTAAGACTTAGTATTTTCTTCCTCTAGGTACACACGTTTTCTATCTTAAGTGGGGTCCACACGGTTTCCACATACATAATATATATATATATATATATATATATACATATATATATATCTATATTTATGCATATATATACATAAACCTAAAAATTATACCCCCACCTATACGTCCCCTTATGCATGCGTTTAATTAATTAACCTCCCTATATATATANATATATATATATATATATATATATATATATATATATATTGCATGCATTAGTTACTTGAAAATCATAATAATAATCATATTATATATATGTACACATACATATATATGCACGTACTATTTCCACGTAACTATTATAATAATAATAATATTATTATTATTATATATATGTACATACCCATATACATGCACGTACTATTTTCCACATGTATGCATGCATGTAAACCTTTACATAAATGCGTAAGCTGTAATTGTATAGCTATATATATATATATCTTGCAAAAGTGTTTTTGCAACTATCTAACTATTCTTTTCATGCTTATAACCCTACACTTGTTATGAAAAATCATTTTTGCGCTACTCTTCATCTCATCCTATGCATGAGGTATTAGTTTAGTTAAAGGCTGGAATTAATCCGCCAACCTCTCACTCACCACACGAAGTCACATGTGGCATTACTTCCTTTAATGTGCATAGCTTTAGTTGCCATGCTCTCTTCACAAATGCCACCCCACATTGGGTGTGCACAAAACCATGGGCCCAGCCCATGGGCTTTTCAAGGCCCATACAAGAATTTTTATGGTGTTACAGGAGTTATCTTACGGGACATCCAAGAGTGGTTCTAGACTATCTTCAAGCACGGAAGTAATGGGTAAAACCAATTATTATCCGTGTACATGTCGTAGGCAAGGTGAGTCAGTTGGATTCTTCTTTACGGGAGTCCAATGAAAATGGGTATAAGTATAGACATGCTATATATGTTTGTGTTGTTATTGTTCATCCTACTGAGTTAAACTCATTATTTTTCCTTCCTTCTCTCCCAGGAGTTGGAACATCAGGTGAATCGTAGATTCGCAGGAGCATTACTCGTCTTACGAGCCACGAAGTAGGTTATTCTACTTCGAAAGAACACTACAATCTATTAATATCATTAAACAAGGAATGGGGTTACGAATTTCTTATTGAGTGATTTGACTTTTAAAGTACTTAGTTATGGAGTATTTCGTGAATGCTTTTAATTGTTGATGGATTGAAGGTTGAGGTTTCCTATAAAATGATGACTTAGTATTACTTGCAGACCTTTTTCCAGTATCATCATTCCATCTAAGGTAAGAGTGTTGGTTTTAAACACATAATTTTTCTTCAACTACTTGATGAACCAATGTTGAGCTTTGGGAAACTTTTACCCAAGGATTTATTCGTGAAAATTTTTGGGGAGAGAATGGAAGGTAACGAGGAAGTAATTCTTGCTGAAACTCTCTCTCTATTTTATTTATTTATTCGTAGAAACCAGTTTTAAATAAACACTTTGTTACTTGGACGAAAAATTGGTTGAACTTTTATCTTTAAATAAAAAAAATATTTGAGGAAGTTGTAAACCATTTTCTAATGGACTGAGCTTGGGGTCTAGTGGACCGGGTTCGGATTATGGACCCTAAGGTCGGGTCGTTACACATTAGGTTCACTCTAGCATATATTGTATTAGGTAGATCACATAGCATTAAGCTGTCAGTAAATCTATACTGTGTGTTGGGCATCGGTGCCCATTCCCCTCGTGTTTATTGCTCATGTAGTCCCTACTCTATATACTACCATTTTGTGACCCAATGGTCGATACTATTCTCACTTAGCCACCAATGAATGTTACTCATGTAATTCCAACCTGATGAATTACCCTTTTGTAACTTGTTACTCATGTAATTCCAACATGATGAACTACCATTTTGTAACTTGTTACTCATGTAATTCTAGCACGAAGAATTACACTTTTATAACTAAATAGGCAACTATACTCTCATCGCCAATTCATGGTCCACAAGTACCCAATCGTGCATTGGGTATCCTTGTGTTAACATTGTAATACCCCACCCTCACATTTCAGGTCTGCAGCCCTTACTCAATAAGAACTAGGCATTCCAGTGGAACCATTAATAACCTGTAGCTCTAGGGTGTACGTGTTACACCAAGCCAACAAGAAGCTTGCACTCATATTCAAGACATAAGTAAAATAAAGCTGAAATAAATTTTATTAACTTAAAGATAAGCCGTCAAATTAATATATAAATAATTGAATATTCTTAAAGAATAATGGACTAAACATGTGTTCAAACCAAACAAAACCTAAATAAAAGAATATCTTATGTCTTTACGGAAATCTAGAAAAGCTCAAAAGACTTATTCTTGCCTTTCTCGTACTCTATTGAGGATTCGCCTATTGACCTGGACCTGAAAAAATTAATGGTGCTAGGTCAAAACCTAGCCAGCAAGTTCACTAATTCCGTTGGCTTAGATTCGGGTTATCCATATGCTTTAAAAGGGTAAGTATATTAATATAGATAAAAGATATGTCAAGAGATAAAGTAAACATGTTTAGTAAGATAAAAGATTTACAAGATCCACGGTTGTTGTGTTTTATGATCTTCACTTTAGATTAGTTTATCGCAACAAGTAGTGTTCTCTAGTTACTACCCACATTTCATTCGTCCATGTAGTTCAATTGAGACACTGGCCTTGCTCCACGTGAATCTGATGAACTGCCTCGAAATCCATCCCCTGAACACTGGTTACCATGTCGGCGTTACTTACGTGTCAAGTGATTCTGTAGACCTCACTTTGAGAGGACCAGGCCTATACAGGACCTAAACTATGTTTGCATACAAGCCAAACAAGTTGTTTATTCACACATCAAGTTTATGGAGGTTTCATATATGTTATAAGTGTCTACAAGTATTCATGATCATGAATGTAGATAACAAAGAGTCTAAGTATGCATTTGATACTCATAGATGCATAACTTCATAAGCATGCATGTTATTCAACATAATAACACCTAAGCATGAAACCATCATCATCAAAACGGATTACAAAAACTTGATTTTTGATTAAAAAGTCTTCCAGTATCGATACCAAACCAGCTGGTATCGATACTGGCATTGATATCGAAACCAATATGGATGGTATCAAAACCAACCTCAGTTGGGACCTTCAGGCGCAACTGGTATCGATACTAGCCATAGCGGGTATCGATACCTGCCTGGTAACGAAACTATAGGAGCCTGCTATCGATACTGACAAGTAGTGCCAGTATCGATACCTACTCTGTGGGTATCGATACCTCTTGGGTTTTTTCGCGATTTTGGATTCTGTTCTAAATTAAGACTCCGTGTAAACTTGGTTTTCATCCCTGTAAACACATCACATATACATACATTCTATTCATTCTAACCATTGAAAAACACATACACATCATACGATAATGGATTACTAGCATTAATTCATTGAGAATTCATGTAAACAACACTTAAACCTAGATTTCATGTAAGCAACCATTGAGAAAGCATCAAGCAATGTAAAAAACCTAAGTCTACACCAAAGGAGAAAGTTACTACTTGCCTCAAATCGAATATGCTTCCCAAACGCAAGGAAGAAGAAGAGAAAGCCCTTCTCTCGAAGCCTGCGCCTTACTCTCTCTCCCAACCTCGTTCCTCTTCGATCAGACCTCCAACGAATCTCAGAGTTCTTCTTCGAGAGCTCTGCCAAACCCTAGCCGTGCTGCCTTCTCCCTCTCTCCCTCTCTCTAGGTCGACTAGAACAAAAATAGGTTTATAATAAAGTTAATTTTTATATATATAAGCATATATAAATCCCTAACCTTTTAAAATACTAATGGGGTGCCCTTATTAAAGGTGGGTTGCCCCCCATAATTAGTAACTTATAAGGGTATTACAATCTAAGTAGTCGGGCTCGGACCAAGGCTTGACTCGGCCAGGGGCCGATCCCCGAGTCAGGCGAGTCAGAGCCGAGTCACTCGGCTGTGACTCGGTTGTGACAACTACAGGCCCCCTCCCCCATAATGACTTCTCATAATATAAAAAATGATAAATTAACATTAAAATCACAATATCATATTAAACTTCATAGATTGGCAATTTGGGCCATTTGGCATCATATCTATGCAGATTTAGGGGAAAAATCAATATGACCAAAATAAAAAATTTAAAAATCAAAATATAAGATCTGATTACAATTGACTGGAGGCTAGAGAGAGGAAGAAAAAAAGAAAAGAAAAGCAGAAGAAAAAGGAAAAAAAAACGTTGTTGTCGCAGCTAAAAAAATCTAGCAGCAGCAGCAGCTACGTGCTACTGCTGCTGAAGAAAGAAGACAAAAGAAGAAGAAGCAGAAGAAGAGAAGAAGAAGGGAACGAGGAGAGAAGAACAAGAGAAAGAGAAGAGAAGAAAAGAAAAAAATGGACCCTAGGGCTAGGGTTTCCAATCGAAGTAGAGAAGAAGAAGAGAAGAAGAAGAGGAGAAGAAGAGAAGAAGAGAACTGAAAAAAAAGCAAATAGAAATCGTACCTTCAATTGGGGACTAGATTTTAGGATTTTTCTCCTTCAAATGTCGGTTATCCTTTCTCCCTCCCTTTCTCCCTCTCTTTCTCCTTTTTCTTTTGATTAGATTTTAGGGTTTAAGATTATTTTTTTTCTTTAGAAAAAAAAATATATTGGGCCGAGTCACAAACGAGTGACTCGCCGATTCATGAGTGATTGAAACTCGCTCGAGTCAAGACAAAATCGCCGAGTTACTCAGCTGGAGCAAGGATCGGTGGATCGGTTGGGGATCGACTCGGTCTAACCCCGATCCCCGAGTTACTCGCGAGTAACTCGGTGATTCAGGCCGAGTCCGACTACTTAGATTACAATCTACCCCCTAAAAGAGGATTTCCTCCTCGAAATCGCACATACCTCTTTAAAAAGATCCGTGTAACTCGCGCGCATCTCCTCTTCTCTCTCCCACATGGCCTCACATAATGATGCCATTGTACCTTCACCCAAGGTATTAATCTTGACCTAAGATTCTGCTATTTGTAGTCAAGAATCCTATAAGGCTTCTCTACATGGGTTGCTCCTGGATACAACTCTAACTCGTGGAAATTGACCATTACTGGATGATCCTCATCCCTGAGGTGCTTTCGAAGCATAGACACGTGGGACACATCGTGAACTCCTGCCAACTGACCTGGTAAAGCTAATCAATAAGGCATTTTCCCTACTTTTTCTAAGATAGGAAAAGGTTCAACGAATCGCGGCGATAACTTTCCCTTTTTACCTAACTATAGAACACCCTCATAGGTGATACCTTCAGAAGCACTTGGTCACCTACTTCAAACTCAAGCTCTCTACGCCTTTAATCTGCGTAGATTTTCTGACGACTCTGTGCTGCACGCATACGCTCTCTGATTAGAGCTATCTTTTCCGTAGTTTGTTTTACGGTTTTTGATCTCGGAAGTTTCGACTCTCCAACTTCTGCCAACATACTAGAGATCTGCAGGGTCTGCCATACAACGCTTCAAACGGTGCCATCTCGATGCTGGTTTGGTAATTGTTGTTGTAGGCAAACTCGACAAGTTGTAATGAATCTTCCCAATTACCCTTGAAGTCTAGAACTACACAATGGAGCATATCCTCGAACACTTAGTTAACTCTCTCCGTCTGCCCATCCGTTTGAGGATGAAAAGCCGTGCTAAAGTTAAGCAACATTCCCATAGCTTCTTGAAAAGCTCTTTAGTACTTCGAAGTAAACGAAGTATCTCGGTCCGACACCACTGAGACTAGAACTCCGTGATATCGAACTATCTCTTTTATATACAACGACGCCAACTGCTTTGCGGCATATGTCTTCTTGACTGGCACAAAGTGTGCGCACTTAGTCAGTCTATCCATGATCACCCAAATGGAGTCATTTCCTATTCTAATCTTGGGTAATCCGTCAATGAAATCCATTATATGTTCTCCCACTTCTATTCGGGTATATCTAAGGAATGCAAAGTCCCCACTAGTTTCCGATACTCTGCCTTTACTTGCTGATAAGTAAAGCATGTATGCACATACTCTGCAATGCTATATTTCATTCCTGACCACCAGAAATGTTGTTTGAGATCTCGATACATCTTGTTCTCTCCCAGATGTATGGCATACTTAGTATAATACGCCTCATTCAAGATGTCCTTTATCAGTTCAGATTTCTTTGGAACACACAAGCGACCCTTGAATCTCAAGCCGCCATCTTCCCATACAAACATGTCCACTTCTTCTCCTTTTGCACTTCAGCAACTCTGTCACATCACCATTGATCATTAACTTGTTCGCTAATGATTTGGCTCACTAAAGTGGGTCATAAAACCACATTCCCTAATAACAGCTGCCTCTATCCCCGAGTTGCCAAATTGAAGTCATACTCCGAAGCTGCCTCCAATAGTCGCCACTGCCAGACCATCATAGACGCCATAATACCCCTAGGCTATCTATGTAAAGCATCTGCCACCACGTTGGCCTTTCCTAGATGATACTATAATTGGAAGTTGTAGTCCTTCAGTAGTTCCAGCCATCTACGCTGTCTCATGTTCAACTCCTTTTGTGAAAACAAGTATTTGAGACTCTTATGATCAGAAAAGAGCTCAAACCTTTCACCTATCAAGTAATGTTTCCAAATCTTGAGTGCAAACACTACCTCTGCTAAGTCGAGATCTTGAGTCAGGTAGTTATGCTCGTGTATCCTCAACTGTCTCGAAGCATAAGCAACGACTCGATCGTTCTGCATCAAAACACATCCCAGTCCCTGATGTGACGCATCGGTAAACACCACGAGTCCAGTTTTGCTTTTCGGTATGATCAAAACTGGAGATGTTGTTAACTTTGCTTTCAGCTCTTGAAACACTTGCTCACACTTGTCATCCTACTTGAATGTAACGTCCTTCTTAGTGAGACTCATCAAAGGACCTGCTATATACGAAAATCCTTCGATAAACCGCCTGTAGTACCTAGCCAAACTTAGGAAACTTCGAACCCCTGTCACTGCAGTGGGTTGTTGCCACTCTAGTACAACCTAAAGTTTGGAGGGATCCACTATCACTCATACTTCTGACACTACGTGTCCTAAAAATTTCATCTCTTACTGCCAAAATTAGCATTTTTCGAAATTAGCATACAACTGGTGCTCTCGTAGAGTCTGAAGTACTCTACGCAAATGAATCTAATTGTCCTCTCGTGTCTTGGAGTATATGAGGATGTCATCAATGAAGACGATCATGAATTGATCCAAGAAGTCTCTAAAAACCCGATTCATCAGGTCTATAAACACGGCTGGTATATTAGTAAGCCCAAATAGCATTACCAAGAAATCCTTCTCCTTCGTCATTCGTGCACTTTAAGGAAAGTACTGGTCAAAGAACATCACTTGGAACTGCTGCCAAGTCAAGGTGGTAGTATCTAGATCCTGAGAACGAGACTCCCACCAATCCAGTGCGTTATCTACAAGCTAAAAAGTCGCAATCCTCTGTTTGTACTCTTCAGGGCACTCAAAAGTCCGAAACGTATTCTCCCACTCCTTGATCCACTGATGAGCCACTAATGGATCTGTGGAACCCCCAAAAGTTTGTGGTTTCAAACTTAAGAAGTGCTTATATAACTCAAGCCACGTAGGTGCTCCTGCTTGCACCACTGGTAGTTGCGGCTCCTGAACTGACGCTGGTGCCGCTGGTCCCTTAGCACCCCGGCGTGCATCCAACCTAGCATCCACAACTACCCCTACTGACTCCGTGATTAACTGACGTCACATCGTAATGAAACATTGGATTGGACTCCAGGTGAATTGCATTTGTTATAAATTAAAAGTGATATTACTACTTATTTTTCTTAAAAAAATTATAATAATAATAATATAGCTATATATATATTCCTCACCCTTTTCCACTATATGCACATACATTTTATGTGGCCATAGAAAATTACACAAAAAATCATACTGTTATTGCATTTACAATGTCACGTGAACCATAGAACAACTAAATTTCTTCCTTTTTTTCAGAACCACTCCATCCTGTAAGAAGAACAATAATATGTAATGCACGTGAACCCTAGGGCAACTAAATTTCTCTTTTTCATTTATTTTTTTCGGAAAGAACAACTTCTTCTCAAATTATAGCAATAGTGAATGCACGTGAACTACCATATAAACCAAATAGCGGGCTATAATGGTCAGTCCTACTCATTCAGGCCAAACTCTTTTAACCACTCACATTTTAACTTAATTAAAAATGGGAAATCTTTTTTGTGGACCATATTGATTAGTGCTTAATTAATATCTTCATTTTAATTTGAATGGATTTGTAATCAGATCAAAAAGACTATTAGAAGCTCAGTACAGTTTGAGAGTCAAATTATTGAGTTTTAGAGAGAGTCAGATCGAGTGAAGAGCAGAGAGAGAGAGAGAGAGAGAGATATAGAGAGATATAGAGAGAGAGAGAGCTAAAACTCCTTCAAATCAATGAAGAAACAAGGTTGTGAGATTGAAGCTTTAGGCATCAATTACAATATTTACACACATAAAACTTCATACCCATTTAAGATCTTCAGTACAAATCGTCAACAAAAGCAACAGCAACCTCAACATGATCAAGAAGTTCAAGAAGAAGCTGCCGAAGAAGCAGTGAAGAAGGTTAATGAAACAATAATATCAAGCAGCCGGCAAGTACTGAAGGACGTAAATTGTGTCGCAAAACCATGGGAGATCCTCGCCATTGTAGGCCCGAGCGGTGCCGGGAAATCGACTCTCTTGGAGATTCTTGCAGGCAGACTTACCCCTCAAACCTCATCGATCTTCGTCAATCGAAAGCCCATCGACAAGGCCCAGTTCAAGAAAATTTCAGGCTATGTTACGCAGAAGGACTCACTTTTCCCTCTCCTCACAGTTGAAGAGACTCTCATGTTTAGTGCTAAGCTCCGGCTCAGGCTTCTACCATCTCAATTGAATTCCAGAGTTAAGGCCTTGATACAAGAGCTGGGCCTGGGCCATGTTGCCAAGGCCCGTGTTGGTGATGATAGAGTCCGTGGGATCTCCGGCGGTGAAAGACGTCGTGTTTCAATCGGTGTCGATGTAATACATGACCCTAGAGTTCTGATCCTAGATGAACCGACGTCCGGACTAGATAGTACGTCAGCTCTTCAGATCATCGATATGTTGAAGATCATGGCGGAGACACGAGGAAGGACTATAATACTTAGTATCCATCAGCCAGGGTTCAGAATTGTGAAGCTATTTAATTCCCTTCTTTTGTTAGCTAATGGCTCAGTTTTGCACCATGGAAGCGTAGATCAGCTTCAAGTGAAACTGCGGTCGATTGGGCTACAACTCCCACTTCATGTCAACATCGTAGATTTCGCAATTGACTCCATTGAAGACCTTCAACAAAATCAGCAGCAGCAATTATTACAACTAGTCAATAATAATATTAATCAGCACGATCAACCCCAACTACAACAAAAGAGATCACTGCTAGGAGATCAAGAAGTTGAGGTAAAAAGTGGTAAGTTCACCCTACAACAGCTCTTTCAACAATCTAATAAGCAGGTAGTGGTCGACGAAGCAGAAGTAGTACTTATGAAGCAGCAGGTTGCAGGAATTGATGATCATCTTCCATGTGGTTTTGCTAATTCAAGATTCCGAGAAGTCATTATACTTACACATAGGTTCTCGAAGAACATTTATCGAACCAAGGAGCTTTTCACTTGTAGGACAATTCAGATGTTGATGGTCGGATTAGTGTTGGGTTCGATATTTTACGATCTCAAAGACGATCTAATAGGGTCGGAAGAGAGAGTAGGCTTATTTGCATTTATCCTAACATTTTTGTTGTCTTGCACCACAGAAGCTCTACCAATCTTCTTGCAGGAAAGGGATATACTGATGAAGGAAACCTCATGTGGAAGCTATAGGGTTTCATCTTATGTGATCGCGAATGGACTCGTATTCCTACCGTTTCTGCTAATACTTGCCTTGTTATTCTCAGTGCCATTGTATTGGCTTGTGGGTCTTAACAGGAGTTTCATGGCGTTTATGTATTTCTTGCTGTTAATCTGGTTGACTTTTTATACTGCCAACTCGGTGGTCGTTTGTTTCAGCGCGCTGGTGCCGAATTTCATCGTGGGAAACTCGATAATATCAGGGGTGATGGGATCGTTCTTTCTGTTCTCTGGTTACTTCATATCAAAGAATGGGATTCCGAATTATTGGGTGTTTATGCATTACATATCACTGTTCAAGTATCCATTTGAAGGGTTTCTGATAAATGAGTTCTCAGGGTCAGGGAAGTGCTTGGAGTACATGTTTGGAGCCTGTGTTGTGAGTGGAGAAGATGTGCTTAAAGAAGAAGGGTTCGGAGAGGAAAGCAGGTGGAGAAATGTGGTGATTATGGTTTGTTTCATCTTTTTTTACAGGTTCATCTCCTACATCATCCTTAGATGTAGATGCTGCTGCTCTCAGAAGATCACGAGTCTCAATTAATTAATAACTATTATAAATTAATCTCTCTCTCTACATCTCTCTTTAAAGTAATTTGTTTTCTGGTGGTTGTGATTGGAGTACGTTCTTTAATTAGAAAATGTAAAAAAAAGTTCCTGTAACAAAAGTCATTATAATTTTAATCCTTGTTTTATAAATTTAGTCCATACTTTTATGACTTTTATGTCCAAAAGTAGGGACTAAATTTATAAAACAAAGACTAAAATCATAATGACTTTTTTTACAAGGATTTTTTTTTCAAAACCCCTTCTTTAATATATATACATTATGCAAATGGCGGAGGTACAGAATACATGTGGTGTACGTAACAGATGTAAGCTGTCTCATATATATATATGGTGGACCCTGGCTAGATCAATAACCGAGAGAAATTCCAGCTAGGCGGGTCGACCCAATAAAAAGAACTTCTCCCAAAATCTATATATTAAAACAGGATGGTCCCATGATTAGAACAAACGTTACTCTCTCCCATCTCTTTCTCCTTCTCTCTTTCTCCCTCTCTCTTTCTCATCTCTACCATCTCTCTCCCCCATTTATATATTATAAATTTCTTTTCTCTCATAAAACAAGACGGACTTTAGTGACAAACATAACTCTCTCCCATCTATATATTATAATTTTCTTTGTCCTTTACCCCTTTAACTTTTTGAGGTTAAAATAGTCATTTAACAATTTATTATTATATAAATGACTAAAATAACCTAATTTTTTTTTCGAAATATCAGATGTGTTCCGTGGCTATAATTATCTATTTACACTTGATTTACATTTGACGGTGGAGTCACGTGGAGTGGATCCAAGAGCGTATGTGGGTGCGCGTGAAGCGCACGTTAGAGAAACATGTTTAACACGTTTGGATATCCAAACCACATGCGCAAAGCGCGTGCGAGGAGGATGGACAACTAATTTTGTGAATCACACGCGCATAGCGCGTGTGCGGAGGTAAAATAGGTATTGCCCCGTGTCTATCCTAATTAATGACATGGCACATATATATAAATAGACTTGATCAGACGAAGTATTTATATAGAAGGCCGGCAATGCTAGTACTATATATGCTACTCAGCCCTTAAGAAGTATTGAATGATGTGGCATTAATTCAAATGCACCAACACATTCAACACAGTCTTAAATGTGGAGGTGCATTAATTTTAATCCCATTTCACATTCGGTTTTGAAGTATTTTTCAGGTCTTGAATGTGATATCTCTACTTCAGCTACTACATCATTGGAAGAGGACAAAAAAATACCATAGTTTCATAAAAATACCAAAACAGCACCCCCTATCTTTTTTCTCCAAAATCTCTCCAAAATACCCTTATCTTTTCTAATTGAGTTGGATATCCATGCGCATATGGACGCGCCTCTTAAATATCCCAAACGAGAGTTTAGATTCTAGACCATCACATTTTCCCTTCTTTTGTACCGAGTCTGAGAGAGACCTTGCCATAGGGTTTTACCGCTGATCTCGAAGTGTAGAAGATGTTGGAGTTCTGAAGAAGAATACCCTTTCACAAAAGGTGAAGAAGATACTGGAGTTGCCATAGGTTCAAGATTCCGGGCGAAGAAGATACCGGAGTTGAATGAGAAATCGGAGGTTTTTCCCCAATTTTCCGTCGGTAATTCTGAAAGGTGACTCATTAGTTTAGATTAACTTTTTCTTCCCCCTATTCTTCTTCTATTATTTGGTCCCTCTAGTTTTACCCCATTTTTTATTTTAAGTTGCCTCAAAATGTAGTTTGATTTTTTAGGGTTTGATTTTGTGGCATATTTTTATATTGCTTGGGTAGAACTTAATTCTCTATTGTTTTGTCTTTACCTGTTTCCACTTTTTGTCGTATTAGTCCGAAGAAAATGGGAGAAATCAAATTACTGTATGAAATTGGTTTAATAGTAGTCTTTGTTTGATCCTATTTATGATCCTCAAATTATTGGCTTTTCGTGATGCAACTAAGATCAAAGATTACTGGGTATTAGTTATATGTAGAATGAAGCTTAGTTGATTATAATGATTTTATCTATTGTTCGCGGGAGACTTGTTGAACCCATACTTGGTATGCTTTGTGGGAGGATTTTATCATTGCAAGTAATGAATCTCTCTTTGCAGAAGCATCAAATGTTTTATTTTGTTTATGGATTTTAGTGAGTGGAGATAAACCTAGCAATGCTGAAACTAGTGCCACATATTGAATAAAAGAATTATAATATATTATTTCAAACTGTGAATTGATGAAGAATGGAATGGAAAACTAGATTGTACAAAGTTAATTATGAAGAACCATATACTCTGTTTAGGGTTTGTGTTTTGATTTTTGATGGAATTCAACATTAGACTATATAGATTCTTTTCTTTCCTCCACATACTATGATTGGCTTATCTGGAGATGATGTAATGTCTGAGTCAACCCACTATGTTGATTTTTGAGTGAATTCAACACAAACATATATCAGGTTATTTTTTTTTTGTGTTTCTTGTAACCAAGCTCTAGGTTCTACAATAATATAGGTCTATTCTAAGCTTTAAGTCTAACTATGTTTCATCCACATATTTAGTTTCCTTTGAAAATTTTGCTTTTTCATGTTTGATATATGTTATATCTCTTAACTGTGTACAGTTAAAAATATGTAGCTTTAGTCTATTTTGAACCTCAAACTGTGCATTTTTTAAAGCAACAGTTGAATACATACCAGTATTATTACTTCAACCCAGCATCACATACACCTATAAAACTATTTAAATCTTATGGAATATAAAAGAACACAATATACATGGAATAGAAGAACGAAACCGACTTAGTATATATAACACCTCATCAACCTACATGATACATTGAGCTATATGTGCTATAAATCACACATACACACTAGTAGAACAGAAGTAAAATCTTTATTCATCCGTCATATATGATCGAACTAAAACACATAATGTGATGGCCAAGGAGAGATGAACATGCTTTCCTGATTTGGTTCCCGTGAGGTTCTATTGGAATAAACCAGTAAAGTTTTACTTCTTATATGTGAAGTTCACTTGGTGAAGTTATAGATTGATCGGACATTATCGCATCAAATTTTATCTCAAATTATTTTCATTACTATTAATGTATTCATCTAAAATGTCATTTGATTTATTTTTAGCAACCTTTCCAGTAATGTATTTATCTAATAGATTGACCATATACTCTTGGTAGTCTTGTCCCAGCCACCACCATTGGAAAGTACGAAAGCCAATAGGTTTTGAAGTTTTTAACTTATGATCACTTATGAACTATTGGTTAAGTAAATGTGTTGTTTTCCTTATTTAGCGGATTCCAAATAATAATTTTATAGATCTTGCTTCCATGAATTATATCTTTGGCTTTCTCTAGAGATCTTAAACAAAAGAAGGCAACCTATCCTGCTTACTGCAAAAGTTCAATTAGTTTACTATTTTCAACAACTCGAATAAATACAAATGAATGAGTGTCTCTCTCTGCTATCTTTACCCAAATCTGACCTTGTTAGAGTTAAAACAGGTTATATACTTGTTTCTTAAATTGACAGTGTCATCATTTCAACTTGGATTAAATTATCTCATAGACTTGTCAAATACCTATAATTTTAATAAATGATGTGTGATGTACAGGTATATGAGGAAAAAGAAAAATGACGTCGAAATTAAAATCGAAGACTAAGGAGAGGATGCACTTCCAAGCCAAAGTTAGTTTTATGTCGCACAAAGATGTAATATGTAATATAAAATCTAAATTAAGCCCACGACAACTTTGATTGTTTCGTAATACTTGTTTTGGGCATTTTCTAAAATTACCAAAAATTAGATTCTGTGGAGCTGTGTGCATAGTCTACTTTTGAGAGAGGTAAACGACCCAGATATTGATAATGAAATGGTAATGAAGTTTGTTGTTAGAGGTAATTAATGTCCTACAATTCTCTAAGAGAGAGTTTGGCTTGATAATTGGTCTTCCTGTTAGGAAGAGGCCTGAATTAAAACAATGACCCATTGGTTAGGCTTAAGGACCTGTATTTTGAGGGTGTGAGCAACACTACTATGGTTGAAATGAGGAGAGCAATAGATGAGTGTGAAGATGATTAGGATAGAGTGAAGCTAGCATTGGTGTATTTCTTAGAATATTTTTTGTTGGGTAAGGACAAAGTAAAAACTTTTATCGATGTTCAACACCTTCAAATAGTTGATGACTTAGATAAATTTAATTCTTATCAATGGGGTCTAGTGTCGTTTGAGCGGACAATTGTGTCTCTTTGTAAAGCAATGAGGAATCGTGCAACAAAGGTTTGGAAGGAAAAAAAAGGCAATAAGTCTGGGAACATCAGTGAGAAGTATACCCTGATGGGTTACCCATACATTTTTCAGGTTTGTTTTTATGCTTATGAGGTTCGCTTTTGTTTTTTTCATTACTAGAAGGAGTCTCTAATTTAAATTCTTTTATAATGTACTATTAGGTGTTGGCATACAAAAGCATCTGTGAATTAGGGGAGAAATGCGATAGGAAGAACAGACTGATAGATTGTCCGTGTATATTGCACTGGATTTGTGACAAACCTCTTAATTATAATGATCTCAGAACGTTAGTTTTTGGACTAAAGAAAGTAAGTAAAAATGTCTACTATTTGAGTGTAAACTTAGTGCTTTAAATTTTTTCGATCGGATTTGTATGGTACTTAACATATATTTTTTAATTTACAGGTTGAGGTCTCACCAATTATGCCCAACGAGTATGAATTGCATCAACAACATTTCGAGGTAGAGGAAGACGAAGAAGAGGTTGGTGAGGCTAACAATTATTCTGAGGATCACCAAGGTTATGATCTTGAGGGTCCTGATGCAGAGAATGCCAATGACGATGGTGAGGACCAGGAGTCTAGTGACAGCTCAAAGGATGAGTTGGATAATGATGACCGATAAAGAAGAAGATGATTGCAAAATAAGCTAAAGGAGGTAAGAAATGAGTTCGATTTGGAAAAGGTATTTATAAATAAGCAAGCCGACGAAATTAACTCAATGAAGGAAGCTAACTTCAAGCTTATCGAAGTCAACAAAGAGTTAAAATGTAAGCTCGCGTAGGTTCACCACCTGCCAACCGTGGCTGATTTCGATGACTTGGTAATATTTTAAAATTTAATACCATAGTATTACCATTTATAGAGGCCATTTATAGGTTTAGTTTTTAACAAATTTCCCTCTTTATGTATCATAGGGCGAACACAAATGTGTGTTAGGGGAGACTGATGATGGGAGCCATGATGATGGAGAATAATATGAGTTAAGATCAAGCCGTGTGGAGGAGGTAGATGCAATATATAATGATCATATGGTGATTGATACGTGTATCGATGACCTTACTATTAAGGGATGTGGAATACAGGGTATGGGTAACGTACAAAGTAGTGGAATGGAGGAGCTAGAGAGAGACATGGAGCTAGAAATGGGGGTGGACCTATGCGAAGATATTTGCACTCTGCTAAGCGCGGTCGTAGAAAAAAACAAACAAACCCGTGCAATCACATTTGCCATCCAAGATATTCTCTCAACTCTGGCAGTTTCACAACAAAATGGAGTTCGTCACGCCACTAACAAGCTGTTTTGTCCACAATCCCTTTTTATCGGGCCTTCCAAAAAAGAAATATGCAATTATTCGATCCTATGAGTGCATACCTTAAAGAAGATCGTGATAAGTTTATTGCTTGGTGCCATTCTTGGTTATCCGATATGTAAGTATTCTTTATCCTTATATACACTAATGGATTAGCCCATGGTGAAGTTACCTTAATGCTTTTGCTGGACAATGTAGGTCTAAGGAACCAGTCAATCTGGGTGTGTCGACAGAGGGTATCACATTCTTTCAAGATTTGTGGACATTGGATACTTGGCTAAGTTGTTCGGTAAGAAAGTTAATATCCCCCCATTAGTTTGCCATGTTATGCCTAATAATTTATTGTTAAGGTTTTAGAACTAAATTCATTTATTATCTTCAAATAGTATAAAGGATATTGATGTTTGGATGTTCCATATGTGGTATAGAAAGAAGCAATACCTCGAATCATTTGGGGGAAGGTGGACCATCGTCGATTGCATATTTATGGTAAATGTCGTATTTTTTTTATTATCGATTCATTTAAAAAAGAAAGGTAGAAATACTAAGTAGATGCACCAAATAATGTTGACTGTTTAAACTTGCAGACGCCTTTGGTTCGGAGATCATCAAGATTTAGAAATTCTAGAGGTAAATATAATTGGGTGAAGGATGGCACACATCTGACTTATGTAAACGGTACACGACTACTGGTAGTAGAGTCATTGCAGAATGTCGATGTAGTGTATTGCCTAATTAATGTAGATAATTCTCATTAGGTAGTAGGTGCCATCGACATCTCCCTTGAAGAAATACGCATATATGATTCGATGAGTAATTTAAAGCGATTTTCTTCACTTAGATCGACTGTAGGTTATGTTACAACTATGATCCCCAACATACTGATAAATTTAGGTTTCTACAAAGGAAGAGACAATGAACATTCTGTGAAAAAGTGTGGGAGATGAAGCGTGTGGATTAAGTCCCTCAACAGTCACCTGGGTATCCCTTCCATCATTCGTTAGGTGAAGTACTTTGATTTTACTATTGTGTATACTTTGATAACAATTGCCTCAGCTAATAACGATATATTATTTCCAAACAGTGACTGTGGGATATGCACTCTAAAATTCAGTGAGTTTCTAAGCTCTGGTCTTGCTTTTCTAGATTGGACAGTTGATGATATCAAGTTTTTTGAGTCGAAGATGTGTATTGAATTATACAGTGGCCACATATATATTTAAGGTATGTACGAGTTTTTTTAATTATGAATTTACTTGCGCCACTATTTAATTTGTATGCACTTAAATTGTGAGGTACTCCTTGCTTTGGATTCGATCGTGCAAGTTTCATGTAGCCGAGATACTCCTTGCTTTGGATTACCTCCACATGCTTGGAATTGTTATCCGCGATCTCAAGCCATAAATTATCCTAGTTAGGGCCATGGGGTTGCCCATACGATGTTTTGACCATCTAATTGCAGATCAGGGTTTAATTACTTCCAATGATGGAGGTATGTTTTAAAGAGAAAAACCCATTCGATAAAGGAGTGAAAGTTTTGAGGAGCAAAACCCACAGTAAGTTTTGTAGGCAATAAAGATGATGTATAACAACATTCATTTGTAGAGGGCCAACCATACCAGGTTAGGCAAAAGCATATGGCATTCCCTTGAATGTTATTGTAAATACTCAAATTATATAATTCTCCATTGGACAATGAACAATCTACTATTGTCCCACCGAATAGTTGTCTCTCATTTCTATGGTACGTTTCGGTCTTGTAGTAGTCGTGACAAAATTCGTATACATTGCACCCTACTTTCTGTATTGTTGTTATTGTATAGGCACATGGCATGCAAATGGCCTGGCTCACAGCATGTGCAGGTGCAAGCTTGTAAGTTCACGTAGAAGTACTAACCTTTACCGTATACCAACACATCTTGAATGCTAAAACGAGTAACACTGAACCCATGCGACTTCTCTTGCGAAGTCTCAAGTAGAGCCTTGTATCGAAGGACCAAGATATGAGTGAATTCCTTAGGACAAAGGAGTTTACATGAATAAAAATATTGGGCACACAATTTTCGCACCTCCTCTACTAATGCGGCCATCGGAAGCTCCCTTGCCTTTAACATAACCGCATTATATCTTTCTGCTATATTTGAGGGTGCATGAAGATTGGGAGAAGACCCAAATTGTTGCAGCCGATTATAATGTTGGAAGAAAGAATGAAGAAGGAGAGGAAGTTAGAAATGGAGGAGAGGAACCGAACTAGTTTATGAAAACTAGTTTATGTGTGCTCGTGGTCCATTAATCCACGTGCACAGTATTAGGGATAGTTGGATTCATTAAGTAGTAAAGATACGAGTATTTTGGAGAAAAAAGATGGGGGGTGTTGTTTTCATATTTACTTTTAAAATGGTGCTATTTTGGTATTTTTATGAAACTATGGTATTTTTTTGTGTCCTTTTCCCTACATCATTTGACATTCAATAATTTTTTTTATATAAAAATTTTGAATTGCTAGCATTTTACTAACAAATATAATGAATTGATGCTAGAATGCCCGCACTTTATGGGGGATTTTCATCCCACCCTTAGGTGTACGGTGGTCCATGCCTTAAAGTTCAAGAAAGATGAAACTCGAGGATGTTATTTAAATCACGAGGGGATAATGGCCTTACGATTGGTATAGGGGATGAGAATATCGCACAAAGTGCGGGCATTCTAGCATTATTCTTATTTAAATGCATCGCCAAGCTAGCAAAAGGGGATTGATTCCTCTTATATATCCACAACTTTGACTTTGTTACATGCAGTATAAGAGGAATGCTAGCAGTGCACGGTTGGCCCCTTAGTCAGACGTACATGTATAAATTAAGGGAAGGGTTGTATGTAATTTTTACCTATGTTTGGTACATATACATGGCACCAAAGGAAGCTAATTAATGAACTAGTGAGCCACATTAGTGGTCACAACAAAATTGTACTATTTGGGACCATTTACACACACTAGGATACCATCACCATACAATAATTAATAAACCAATTTTACTCATTGGATTTGTTAATTGTGTAATTCATACCTACCTTGAGTCCACGTGGCCCGTAGTATACGTATAGAGTGCTGCTTTTTGGACCGATGCTTTTATAAAATAAATACCCGATGCTTATGTGGCATGGTGGGTCCCCCTTGCCACATAAGCATCTAACACTAGTTTTGTAAAAGGGTCGGTCTAAAAATCTTTATTGATACATATATATATTTGGTTGGAAAAAATCACAGGAAAAGCCTAGCGGACTTCCTGACCTAGAATTTGATATTCATGTCGTAGCTACAAATACACTCTTTTATTACAAAGGATACGTACGAGCAAGTGCAAGTTATAAATTTTGGTAAAAAAAAAGAGCCTAATTTAGCTAAGGCTCCTTAAAGGATCACATCAATTCTCAAGATGGATCTCTTGCATAGAATTTACACCTAAAAAAAGAGCCTAATTTAGCTAAGCTTCAAGAACTTCTTCCATTACTTAACAAATTAAAAGATCCTCCTTCTTTATGTGATGAAGCTGCAGATCAGAAAGTTTGGTTACCTTCCTCAAAAGGTCAGTTCTCTGTTAAATCTTTTTACGATGCTATCGAAGATAAGCCCACAAATACTTGTTTTCCTTGAAAGTTTGTTTGGAACCCACTACTGCCTACTAGATACAACTTCTTCATGTGGCTGCTTGTACACAACAAGATCTCAACACTTGAAAACCTCAAAAGAAGAGGTTTTCATCTGCCTAACATATGCTATCAATGTCTTAAAAATGAAGAAACTACCGCACATCTCATTATCCATTGTCCATTTTCATTGTCAATTTGGTCTGAGTTGATTCCTCGTCATAAATAGAATTGGGTTTGCCCTAATGATTTAAAGCAGTTAGCCATTTTTTGGGACAAGCTTAGTGTGGGGAGTTCAAATGTCAGACGTAATATCTTGAAGTTCTTACCCATTGCTATTTGTTGGACGATTTGGAGGGAACAAAATGATCGAATCTTCAATGGTAAAGTGTCCTCATCGTAAGCCATTACAGTAGAGATTAAATCTTTGATTGGAAAGTGGATTTTAGTTTACTTCCCAAATATTAAAGTTGATTTTGTACATTGGATCTTCTTTTGGGATGTGGTGCTTGATGCACACTAATTTGTCCCTCTTTTTTGTTTGTTAGCTTTGTTGGTTTTTTGGTCTATTTGTACCTCTTTTATAAAGCTTGTAAATTCTCTTCTCCTCTCCTTATAAATAAAATTTCTTCTTTTCCGATTAAAAAAATCTCATTGGATATATCGTGGGTCACATGAGGTGTCGCACATCTCTTAGTTGACCTATCTAATCTTTTAGGGATTTAATTTTTGGGTTTTTGAAATTAAAATTAACCACTTACCTATTTTGTAGCTAGTTGAGATAGTGGGAGTTAGTTGGAGATAACTACCTATATCTCCATAATTGAGTTTCATTAATGTGATGAGACTTTTAAAGAAACTAAATAGGTCGGGGTTCCCTAGTCAACATAGGATTTTGGCTGCCTATTTTTACATCAACAAGACCATATGGATTTCTTAAAATCCACTAGAAGAGCTACTTATCCATTAATCTAAAATTAGATCCTTATAGAGCATAATTTAATCTATATTTAGAAAGTGATTGTGATGTGATCTGACATCGTTGGAGTAAGGATCGGATTGCATAAAGCTGTGGATCTATGGTGAACATTGGATCAAAGTTTCTGATTTCCATGTCTGAAGGTATGATCATTAATTTTTCTGTGCATAATTCTTGTAGTACACTACAAAAAAATTGACTTTTAGGGACAGTTTAAAATCATCCCCAATACTTGTAAACCGTTCCAAATAGTTATTAGGGATGGTTTTCCAACAACTTATTTGCGACAACTTTAACAGTCTCTAAAAAGGTTAATTCATTAGCGGTTTCTTGCTATTTGGGACGCTTTACAACCGTCCCTAATAGTTAGGGACACATTTAACAATATTAATACCTACACTTACTGGGGACTGTTGGGTCCATCCCTAATAGTTTTTTTGGCACCGTTTCACTTGTCATTACAATTATCTATTCTTCACATTTATTTTCATAGTACCTGTTCACCTGTCATTATATTTATTCATTTTTCATAGTACCTGTTCACAAAACCAAAATAACATCCACATTCACAAGTCCAAAATAACATCCACATTCACAAGTCCAAAATAACATCCACTTATATTAAACATTCATAAGTCCAAAATAACATCCATTTACATTCCACATTCACAAGTTTAAGATAATATACCCTTGCATTCTATTCAAAATCCAAAATAACAAGTCCACATCAATTTACTAGCCCAAAACAAGATGAATGTGCATTCACAAGTTAAACTTCCATTTCGCTATCTAAATTCATATCTTAGATTAATAAACCAAAAAATATGAAGTTTTACTGTTGCAATCTCGAGCTCCCATAAATAGTCTCCACCTTTCCCTTGAACTCATGTGCAAAACTCCCATCTATCTACAACTTTCTTCTTACATATATCCCTGCAAATGCAATAATCTATTTTAATAATAGAAACAACATTTTAATAGAAAAGAGTGTTCCACTTCTAAGACGATATATTGACTATAAAGCTACAAACTATACTGAAATGAAGTTTCACAATAATTGAGTTGAGGTTAATACGTATTAGTATAATAGTGATCTACCTTAGTTTGTCTATCAAACCACATGATCTTCATGGTCCTTGTATGAATCTTAAATTTATTTTAAGATTCATACTTGGTTAATTTTTTTTGGGTGGACTTTAAATTGCTGTGGTCTATTCTAATCATCTTGATTAATTATTATTTTATGTTGATTATTCTAATGTAGATAAAATTTAAACACTAATCTCATGGTTTATTAATTTTTCCATATAAGAAATCTTCATCTTAGTTGGTGTATTAGGGTTTTAATTTTTGGGATGTATTAATTATGCCTAAGTTTTTTAATGGCATTTTATTTTTAAAACCAAGAGATCTGAATTACTTTTTCTCCATAAGTTTTGGGTTTAATTTTTTACTGCTGTTATTGACACTACCATTTTGTATCAGTTGTGACCATTGATCAGGGCTATCCCCCAATTTTAAAAAATGTCTCATGAGTTGTAGCCCCCTTTTTGTTTGGGGCTATCCTACCCCTAACAATTAAAATAATAATAAAATTTTTATTATTATTCTCAGATCCCTCTTCTTTTCTCCTATTCTCTCTCAACATTCCCGACCACCTGCAGAACCTCCCCTTTTTTTTCAACACCCTAAACCGTCTTCAACTCCTCTCTCTCTTCCCCTCTCACCGTCTTCAACTCCTCTCTCTCTCTCTCCCCCTCTCATCGTCTTCAACTCTTCTCTCTCTCCCCTCTCTCACTGTTTTTTGGTAAACCCTAAACCTAGGTACCGATTCCTCTCAACCTAGGGGTTAGATAAATCCATCCCTAGCATTAGGGTTATTTTGTGAAGAAGAACACTGATGGGGAGGGCTAATGCACAGGTGAATCGTGATCCGACCCCTTCGAACCCAAATAAACCGTAAGGATCATCTTTCCCCCGTTAATCTTTATTTTTTTTGTTATATTTGTTAGACATTTTAATTTAAATTTTTTATAATTTCATTTTGGATGAAATGTCTTTAGTTTTGTCCCATTTTTTTTGGCAAATCACTGAACTCATGAAGTTATTTTGGCCTGACTTGCTCGGAGATGCAGAGTTGAGCACCATTACATGTGCTCGTTCCTGCGACTCCGAGCATTAGTTTATGTGCTGGGGAGTCTTTGGCCGACCATTAATTTTATTTTTCTTGTTATTTGTTTGATTTGGTGTCTTCAAATGATTGTTAGTTCGTTGTGGATCAAATTTACATACATTTGGGATCAAATTTACCTACATTTGGGATCAAATTAGTTTATTTGTATGATTTGGTGACTTGAAGTGATTGTTGGTCTATTTGGGATAATTTGGGTTCAAATTAGTTCATTTGTATGATTTGAGGAGTTGACGTTTTTCTTAGTCTATTTGGGATCAAATTAGTTCAAGGGCTAAGATTTGATGAGTTGAAGTGATTGTTAGTTTATTTGGGATCACTTGTTATGGTCGCAATAACATTGAAATTCTTTTGTTAGGTCAATAATGTGGTAATTTTTCTAAAATTAGAAAGGAAAGAAATTAAATTTTAAATGTATCTCTATGTTGGATTCATTGCTCATTTTACTGTCTGACAAGAACTTAAAGGTTATTAGTTGGATTTACTTGGTTGGGATATGTGTTTATGTGGAGTTACTGCTCCTTTGACTAGTATTGTGGTCTATAGAGTATGTATATCTCTTATTAGCTCTGGTGTATTATTATTGCAGTGTTGAGCGTGTGCCCATGACCGGGTCTAACCAGAAATGCTGTATGCTTAGTCGTGCATGTAGCAACCTATAGAGGTAAATGATACTTCTTCTTCAGTCCCCCCATCTAACCTCGACATAGGTGCACCTACAGACCCTTCCTTGTTACAATGCTTTGAGTTTCACGTCGCTGCTAGGATATGGAGCGGAGATGTAAGTAGACCCGTCATCATAATCTTATCTTTGCCTTTTAGGTTTCTCTAGTTATTTTAGTTTAATTATAGGTTTTAATCCTCGTTTCAGGATGATCGACCTCCCCTTGATGTCCACAACCGGTACATGACCTTCAAGAAATGGCCTTTAGAGGGAGAATGCCAATTTGTTAAAGATGTGGGGGAACAAGCTCACCTAACTATCCTGGTTGAGCATTGTCACCCTCATTCGGATAGGGCATTGATTGATGCCTTCTCAAAGAGATTTCACCCAGACACCATGCTCCATCTTCCTTTTGGTGAGATGACAATAGGGTCAGATGGCATGTATAATATCATGGGATTTAGCATAGAGGGTGAGCCCATGTCGAGAGACTATGGTGGTTCGAGATCAATTTTTATGGAGGATGCAGTGAATTTAGTCATCAAACAGTTAGGGGTTTCTAAGCAAGAGGCAAATAAGGAGATGGAAAGAACCCTTATTCTTAGGCTTTCTTGGTTAAGAGAAAACTTCATGGGGTCTAAAGAAAATGATACAGAAGAGGAGAAGAGGAGAACTACTCGGGCCTATATGCTATACATCTTGGGAACTATCTTGTGTCCCAACAAGGTTGGTGACAAGATTAGAGTGTATCATCTCCAGGCTCTAGTCGACCTGAACTAAGTTGGCAAAGTTTCATGGGCATCTGGTGCGCTCACCACCCTATATCTTGAACTTGGGGTGGCATCTCGATCCTATTCCCTCGCCATCACCAGATGTGTAAGCCTTCTTCAGTTATATTTCTTGCTATATTTATTTAGTACAATCTATTAATAATGACCGAGTATATGATTGACCACCTTAAAATAAGCAGACATGGATATACGAGCATTTTCCCTTCAAAGGTAGGTACGGAGCGCTAGATGCATACGAAGAGTCGATGCCCAAATTATGCAAATGGAAGCCCACACCCGGTACCACCGATCTTAAAATCGCCACGCGTTCTATACGGGAACTTCTTGATGACCTAACAGCGGATGATATAAGCTGTTTTTACTGTTATTAGAAATTTTCTCAAAATCCTGGTTATTACGATTCATTTGATAACTATAGTTTTTGTGATCATTCAGGTTATTTGGGACCCGTACAGCAACCATAGAGCCCACTTTCCATTGAGAGAGATTTCATGGTATATGGGTCTCATGGTTTGCTATGACTTGGTGGAACCCTATTACCCTGATCGGATTCTGAGACAACTCGGTAGTGTACAATCTATACCAATTCCCCCAATCTGAACGGAGCAACCCAGAATTGGAACTTAGGGTGCTACGTATCGATGTGCCTATAACCTCCTATCTTGGTAGTGGGAGTATTGGCAAATCTATTGCCTTCCAGAGGAACAAAGGACCCATCCAGTCTTATTTGCAGCATAGTGTTTAAGAGAGTACATTGAGTGGTTTAAGACAGTATCACACATCCGCGTAAAAAACCCTTCAGGTAGGGCTCGACAAATACTGATGCCTATTAGTGGGGCACCAGCCAGCGAGAAATTCGTAAGTTTGTTTTAATTATGTTGACACGTTGCGATATATAATTCGGTATGGCTTATTAATAAATGTCTTGTTTTTGTATATGTACGAAGAGTACGCGTTTGATGCACATCATCGACCTCTATACATGGCTAATCGAAGAGATGATATAGTTGACGCACTTTAACCTGAAGATGTAGACCATCGTGTTTGATCTTGTAACATCTTGGACCTTGGGTGTATTTATACGCCACTTGGGTGTAAATATCCAAAGCCCAGAATATTATTTGGGTAGGTTTTTAAATGCATTTAGGTCCATCACTCATGGGCTTGGTCAATTATGCCCAATAAAACTGGGTTTGAGTCTAAGTCGGGTAATCAAAACAGGGCCCACATCTAGGTCATCATCAACGTCGATGTTTCTCACACGTTAGACCTGTTGTTAGGTAACCGTAGGTCACATGGTCTAACTAGGGTCCTAGGGTCCATGCAACTCTTGTATTTACACATCAGCAACTGTGCCTGCAGGGCTCCCTAAACTTTGTAGTACACCTCACTACTAATTACACATCCAAAATAGGTAAGCCTAACAAGGTTTTATTCATAAGCATGTCTACAATCACACAATATTTTTGTAATATTTTCAAAACAGAAAACATACATGAGATAACATGATTATTTGAACACGTTCAACTGACTGTTCCCATATGTTGTTCAGTTAAAAATTCATGGTTCACTCTTTGCATAACGGAATCACATTCCGCAAATCCCTCTGAAACTAGACTCAAAGCCGCACGACTTTTGTGTTTTGGCTTAAGTCCAGTTCCCTAAGGATTCACCCAAAAATCAGGCGCAATGCAACATATACGCAAACAGTGATAGATTTCAGTACGCATATATCGATTTGTAAAATGGGAAAACATAACTTAAACACATCCAAAAATTATGAAATTTTACCGCAAACTCCTCTGGATTTGATACCAAAGGTATAAATGAAATTTTAATCCATCACATACTTCATCAGATATGGTTCAAAATCGAACTACTGGTCAGAAAACCCAGCATACTGTAAAAAACGAGATTAAACTGAAAACTACCATAAAACTTCCTATCTTGTCGAAGTAACAACCTTAACCCTTATTCAAGCAAATACAACATAATAAAGCATCATGGAAGACTTACCTAGTTTTCTTCCTCTCAAACGCGCCGCAACTCGCGTTCAAATATATCTATTTCACTGATTTATGAAGGATGAAACGAACGGGGTGAGCCAACGCTCAATAGGGATTCATAAATCATCCCTCACAGTACAAACAACAAATCAAATATATATCTATATATATATATATATATATATCATATAATGAACAGCAACAACACAAGATAAAAATCGTCTATGTTACTGAAGATTTTAGACCGAACAATTGGTTCATTTTCTTGTTTAAATCCTTAGATTTCTCTTTCCATCGTACATCGTACGACCTTCTGCAGGAATCCCTCACCTTGGAGGACATGGTTTGAAATCACCCATCAAACCACATATCACTTCTCAAATCTCTTGTTAGGTTTTTCAATTAAATATTTAATTCATTATCTTTCATGGAATTAAAAGCATCATGAAAACATATCTACTTAATGCAATTTATACTCATTAGTTCATGGAAAAACAGCCCTTCATGAACATAATAATAACAAAGTTTCAAAGAAAATAACTAAGTTCATACTCACAAAACCCACGTTTTTCCCTTAACTTAACTGCGCATTTTGATGGAGGTTAGTTCACCTACTTCTTCTCCTTCCTTTTAAGCCTTAACCTTGAAGCCTTTCTCTAGGTTGATTGAGAAGGAATAACACACAAAGAGGAGGGCTAGGGCTGGCTGATTTGTCCCTCTCTCTTTTTTTTTAAACAACCTCACAAAAAATGGGAGAGAATGGAGGGGACGACTATGCTATAATCGATCCTCCCATCTCCCCTAGATTTTCTAAGTTGAAAAATATCCATAGAAATCTAAATTCTGTAATCTTAAACTAATTTTTTTTTGCTTTATTAATGAGCAAATATCTCATTGTATACTTACCAAAATACCTCAAAAATCCTAGAATTTTGTTCCTTGAGGTCCCTACTAACCTTGGGGGCTTAAGAAACTACCCTTTTTAAGAGTTTTGGGCTTCCAAAAATTAGTGTAATTAATTAGTACGAAAATTCTACAATTAAACTCTCTAAATTAATTTGTTATTCTAAAACAAAAATTAGCAGATTTTCTTACTAAAATCTAGGGATATTTCTCCATCTAGTATTTAGTAGCTTGCACAATAAAACTCTATTAGAATATTAGCTAACCAAGTAACTAAATCCAACTAAGGAAGAGATTTGTATCAAATAGGGAAGTCGACACCTATGCAATGGTGTTGGCCGATCCATATAGAAATGGGTATTATTTTGTGTCAAAAATCCTTCCAAAAATATATGGAGACCTATTAGGATGCTCACAAGTGTCATATCATTAGATCCAACGGTTCGGATGATCCCAAAACCCATTGGATAACAAAAAATAACTCCACCTCTAATTTAGTAAGATTTTCTAGATTTTTATAAAAAGAGAGATTCTTGAGGGATTTGGCTTGTGTGAGTCGATCCTCTCCCAAAGAGAGATCGACCACACCTCTCTCTCTCTTTCTCTTTATTTTCCAAAATTCTAAAATTCCCATCACAATTTGTTTCCTAGAATATCGCTTTCCTAACGACCTTTAGGTAATCCACAAGACTTAACTAATAACCACTAGGATTACACACATTTTTAGCATGGTGTGGGGTCCACACGGTTCATTAGTTCCCTTATGCACGTATATATTCATATACTTTATATATATATATATATTTCTGAACTTTGTGTACGATTGTCTCTAGGTCACGTACATCTTCTAGTTCTAAAGCTCGATAATATTTTCGAAGGCTACTTGCTGCCTTCGGGACGAGAACAAGAAATCGATTAGGAATCCGTCATAAACCTGTCGAAATTAGAAGAATAAGAAAAATAGCAACGAACCTCTGCCCAAATCTCCAGTTAAAATCTAGGAAGCACTCAGGTATATACTCAATACTCTTAAAGTCTTTACAATTCATTGTTCAAAGATAGTGCATTCAAGCATTATAATTCTTTTCGAAAAGCAATAAATAGTAAACCTTCAAAACAAAAACTCATTGTTATCGTCAAAGTAGTATCAATGTAGCGTGTCTCTAAGGGAGCATGCTCTCTAGCATGACTCCATAGTATGCTACATTATATTAGATAGTGTTCTGGATCGCAAATCTTCCCAATTCAAAACGAGAGAATACTCTACGATTGATATCATGATCAATTCTCGGAGGATTCAAGCAAAACCGGCACGACTCGTCAATATCTTCAAAACTCCTTACTATAAGGAGAGAAACATCAGTGCTCCATTCACGAGGAGGATTCTTTTACAAAACTGGCACGATTCGTTAATCAATCGCTTTTCAAAAACTCCTTCCAAGTAAGGAGAGAAACGAGGGAACTCCGCCCACGAGGAGGTTCCACTTACAAAAACCGGCACGACTCGTTAACCATCATCTTCTCACGTTCCTTTAAATAAGGACGCATCATCGGCATGACTCGTCAATCACAATCTTCTTATGCTCTTTCAAATAAGGATGCATCATCTAAGTTACAGCCATTCCCCATGAGAACGCTAAGTTCTCTCCAACTGAGGAATAGTTGTAGCCCAATCACTATTACAGAAAAGTTCTCAAGGCGAGAGATACAAAGATCTCCCAGAGCATGAACAATCCACCAAAGCCCTCCCTAGCACTGAGAGACGCAAGCAAGATTAGGTATAACCACCTTCTTATCTCCATTAACAGAGATAACAAAAGCAGATGTCAGATCATTATACTAATGTACTTGTTTTTCCTACTTTATTTTCTTATAAAAGCTGAACTAACCGTTTTCTAATGCGGGAGAGTTCATATATTATATGCAAATGAGATGAGACACCAACGTTGATATAAAACCCCTTTATGAAGTAGAAACTGACTGACGTCGGGCGGTTGTCAAGTACCTAACACCTTTCTGACCCGTAACCAGAACCCCGTAGCTAGGATCTCTACAGAATATATCGCAGACCGAGTCAATCAGAAGAAGATGTTACTTGGTGTCTCATCAAAGAGACTAGATGATGCCTTTTTCTAATCAAGAGGGACCTAACACCCTTCAAATTCAGGTGGCGACTCTATAACATTGAACAAAGGATGAGACTCTCCCTTCTCTTTTAAAGTGATCAGAAAAATGCACTAAAAGAAGGAAATAGAGGGGCATCTACAGAATAGATACACACACGCATACACAAACAAAAAGGATACTTGCAATCGAGGAACAGTGCCGCCAAGAAACCCGCGCCCCCGAAGCGGAGGTGTAACGACCTAAAATAATTTAATTGACCAGTCAATGTTAAGTCGAGTCTAGTCCAGCTCTTTGATCTTGAAACCAATTAATTATTGAAATAATTAAGGCTAGTGTTAAAATAATTAAGTCTAGAATTAAATAATGAGATTTTGATCAGAGAGTTATTTGAAGATTCTAACCATACGAATGGATAGATCTCGAAAAGTTATTGAATTTCGACTACTCACGCGTGAAAATCAATGATCCTGAACTGAGGCCCGAAATGCGATTTTGACTAATACCGAATGTAAACCGAGATTTTGACCAATTGTGCTTTATTTAAATGTGTATACACATACTATATATGTGTGTGATATACTAAAAAAAATATCCTTTAAAGTTTATCTCTTGGTGCATACAATTTAGTGTGTGTTTTATGTAGCAAAGTGTCTTCTTATAAGTATCTTTTACAAGGTTCATTTCGATTTTATCTTCAAATCCACCGTATGGAGCTAACTACAGGAAAGAGAGAGACCTCTCTTATATCAAAACAAAACAGTAGATTAGAGAGGGAACGAGAAAGAAAAGAAGAGAGAAAGAAAGTCGACGATGACATCGACGGCGGGAGGAGAAGAAGAAGGAGCGAAGGAAAGAAAGAGAGGGACGACAAGGAGAGAGAGAGAGAGANAAGGAGAAGAAGAGGGAGATCGTGGGGAGAAAGAGAGGTGAGGAAATCGGCCCCTCCCTCATTTTCATTTTGTTTTTGAAGAAAAGGGATGAAGAAGAGAAGATGTAGAAAACTTAGGGTTCTTGCTTAATGTTGCTGATTTTGGATTGAAACCCTTAACTGATGGTATAAATCAAGGTGAAAGAAGAGGGCTTTGGTTTGTTATTGATGGTGGAGGTAAGATCTAACTATAAAATCAGTTTTTGGGTTGTTTTGATGAAGAAATGTTTGAAGTTTTTGATGTAAAAAAAAATGCATGTTGTAGGACAGATCTTGGGAGCTTTATCTATATTTTTAGAGGTGCTCTAGAAGTTGTTTCAAGTTATTAATCATCTAAGGTGAGTTTTCTTTCAAATTTGAGTTGAAATCAAGATATTTAAGGTTGCATGTTTGGTGGTTTTAAAGGAAAACGAAATCTCATGTAAGGAAGATGTTTGGATGTTGCTACTGAAGTTTAGGAGTAGTTTTTGGAGGTGAATCCATCTACTTTTAGGTAATGGGTATAACTCTAACTCCTATTTTGATTTTGGTGGAGTAAATGCTTGAAATAGTAAGTTTAGTGATCTAACCTTGTAAATTTTGGTTATAGGAAATGAATCTAGTGTTGTAAATCTGTAATACCCTAAATTTTTGAGTTCAAATTCGCCTTGGGTCTAACCTGAGAACTAGTATTATGAATTTATCTTAAATTGAATTATCTTTTGTGTAGTCATTTTTTGTAATAAGATCTATATATACATATTTATGTATGGGTTAGATGGGCTAACCCAATAATTCAAGTAATGGACTTGGCAATGAAACTATGGGTTAAATGGGCTAAGCCCATCTTTACTTGTTTTGAGTTAAGACAACTCAACATTTTATAGGTTATTATTTATATTTTCGTATAGATGTCCATCAGTATACTTTAAACTCATTTTTGGACATCTTATGGTCCAAATTAGCCTTGGGCTATTTCTGATGAAGTTGTAGCTCTTTGAATCTAGTTTTCAGAATGGTATGGTGGGTGATATTCAGACTTATGGTCTAGGAGTTATGGTCATTATAGTATAATATGTACATGTAGATAATTTATTAAGGAATAATGTTTATTCACTCAAAACTTTTGATTTAATCCACAAAATCATTTTGATTGGTACATGTCTTCAAATCATTAAACTAGGGACATAAGTCACATCAAAGTTTTGGTACACAAAAGTTTATCTAGTATTTACTATTTTTATTAAATATTTGACTAAGAATAATAATAATAAAGATTTTTTCTAACATCCACCTCCATCACCACTAGATAGTGGTAGATTTACTACAAGCACTACCACCACTAAGTATGATGGTTAGTCTACCACCACTAAGTGGTGGTTAGTCCACCATTGTAGTGGCTAATCCACCACCATTAATTTTATGATTCCATTTTCACCTATATAAAAAAGGTAGTTTGTGAAGACAAAAAGGGGGGAGGGAGATAAGAAAGAAGAGAGAAATAAGAAGAGAAAAATAGAAAGAGAGGTTTTCAATTAGAAATAAGTATTTTCAACATCAAAAAGAGAGTTTTTATACTAGATTTGGAAGCAAATCAAAGGAGGAGTTACTAATTCTCCTTAGAATAACTCTAAAGAGGAAGAAAAGAGAGAAGAAGAAATTAGCCATTGCTCAAGATTGGACCGTTGGATGGTCCTAAAAATTTAGTATGATGTAGATGAGATAATAAAGTATACTTGTTTAAAATATCAGCTTATTTGGAGAAGTTTAAGTACTCCAATCACAATAAAAATCGTCATTTTTGTTAGAGGAACAAAAATAGCAAGTTCGAAATGTGAAATTCATTACTCTCAAACCTACCGTTGGATCTGTCTAATATTTTTACACAAGTGTTATGGTATATATTAAATACTACTGTTAAAGTTTCAGGTCAATTGGATGAAGGAAAGACCTTGATCCATTATGAAAACCCTGCTGGAGTTGCTACTCTAAATTGTAAGTAGTTGGTTAATTAAAGGGTGTGGACCAAAGATCTACCGTTGGATTGGTAAATATTTCATATATTTATTTGTTAATATATACATATATATATATATATATACATATATATATACATATATATATATATTATAGAAAAAGGTAAAGGGTTACCAGTACTATTTTTAGATTTATGATTCTCCTTGGTTAAATTATATCTCGTTTAGACAAGTCCTTACATGAGTAGAATTTCTGATATATGTTTGATAATTTGGTTACTTCTCTTTGATCGTAGATCTGATTAAGGATCCACTTGATATGTCGAAAACTAGACAAATATATCTTGTTTATGCTAAAATTTGATAATTTTTAAGTTTATTTACTATAGTTTTGATTTATCCAAAGTTGCTGAACTGTAATAGAGACCTAGCTGAAAGTATTTTGTTTAAAGTTATGAACTACGTAAGCTTGATCCCTAAAGGGTACGTAGGCAGCCGTAATGACGGTTCAGTATAAAATATTCTCAAACTATAAACATTGGACCATTCATGGGCTAAAGGTATACAATTTATTTTTCCTATAAATAGTATAATACTAACTTGGGCGTCGGAGTGTTTTCTTTTGTTTTGCAGGTACCCTCCACTATTACCTTAAGAAAAATGGGTAGGAGTCCACAAATGTATAATTATTAGATTACAAGATGCATTTCAAGGATATTTACGTGAATTAGAACATTGTGGTTAAATGTCTGGTATTGAACCATGAAGTAAATTATTTTTTTATGTATAAACGTTTTAACCATCATAGTAAAGTTAAACTTTTGTGCATGTCTTACTTAATTCATCATGATATGGTCTACATTTACGTACACTTATAAAGAAAAATATATATATATATATATGTAGACTGGTTTTCCTTTATGATGAGTTAACATACGAATTTTGAATTCGGGATTTACCCGTGATTCAGAATTTGGGGTGTTACAAAATCCTATTATGGTTGGAGCTTTTCTTTTGAATTAGTTGTGGATGCTTTTGGTTGGTGTGTTTCATACATCGTGTTGATTTTCAGACATTTTAATTGAAGTTGAGTTGTTATTCTTAAATTTGGATTCTCGGATTCCACTGCACAGTCTGAACTAAAACCTTCATAACTTTCTTATTTTAGATCCAAATCAAGTGTTTCTAGTTTCTATTGATTGGTAACATCATAAGCTATGTCCAGTAAAAATTTTACAATTTTTGGACAAGTTTACAGCTAATTATAGATTTCCAAACTTCAACTACTGTTTTATGAAAACCTGCTATTCCTACAAAACATATTGTTAATCGATATTTTTCTCATATCTCGAGTTGTTTTATGATTTTGACGTATTTATCGAAAGTCTAGATCTAGGTGTTATCTTTCCAATGCATTTGGTTTCAATATTTTTTGAATTTCCTACAATCTGTAGCGATTATTCTCCTAAAACTGTTCTGTTTTCTTGACTCCTTATCTAAGGTAATTTTTCGGTAGATCAAGTTTACTGGATGTTTCCGATAAATTCTAAGTTTACTTATCTGAAAATATATTTGAAAGTCCTTTCTAAAAAGTATACAGTCTCTGACTTTTGACTTATGGTTTATTTGTTGTGATTTTTTCTTGTTGTTTGGTAAGGTTTTAAGAGCGATAGCCAGGCCTTTAAACTTTAGTATGGGTTTTCTAAACTCTTAGGAACCCAATACTGTGGTTTTTTTTAACCTTTATGCTTTTAGATGTTTGAGTTTGAGACTCTGGCACTCTATTTATCTTTATTTTAAAATTTCTTTGGTTCTAAGTATTAGAACCTAATGTTTATTTTTTTGCTTATTTTCTCTAGCTTCCGAGTTAGGATGGTCGAACGGTTTGGGTGATCTGAGTCCTAAGTTTCTTTATCATTGAGGTAGGTGGTCAATTCATCTTAATAGCACCCAACTATTTTAAATGCATGCTTCGAACTAATATGTATGTACTTTCTTTTATACAAGGCATGGCATGTGATTTATGGATAACAACAAACTCATGATATAAAGAAAGCATTGAGAAATTTAATTTGGAAAAAATGTATGCTTGATCATATATCATGTTTATGAAATATTTCTCATGGATTGTGAACTATTGTGACTTCAATCTTACTATCATGATTTATGTGGATGAAATGATAGTTATGTTTGGAAAACTATATTTTACATATGTAGAGGAAATTGTGTTTGATATGTTGAAAACCTTTGGAAGAGTCGAGAATCTGTTTTATCGAGTTTTTTCTCGATGTGAAACCCAGTTTTGAAAATGTTACAAAAAGGAATTTCTTTCCATGATCACCTAAAGACGGTAGTGGCGTCTCACTACTGGGTTTGATAGGGTTCACGACGACATGGAGAACCGTGTATACCTTAGGTGGACTGGTGCCTGTGTTACTTCCACTCGGATTTTCCGCCCGAGTGATCTGTGTGTTGGTTGCCATGGTTCCTCACCCTTACGGGGGTGGGTGAGTTGGTTTGCCAGGTTCTACAAACTTCTGTGCGTGAGTTGGCCTGCCATGGTTCTTCACCCTTACGAGTGTGAGTAAGTTGGCTTGCCATGGTTCCGCACCCTATGGGTAAGCGAGTTGGCTTATCATGGTTCCTCACTCTTACGAGGGTGGGTGAGTTGGCTTGCCATGGTTCCTGACCCTAAGGACCAGTTATACTTGTTGTATGTGGATTTCAAAAGAGATGAATTTTCAAAAGGGGATTTCTATAAAAAGAACATTGGTTTTCAAAAGGGTTCTTCAAAGTAGTTTTCGAACTTTAACTTAAAAGACACACAACCTATATATGTACTACTATATATTATTACTAAGGTAAGCTTGTGAAAGGTTGGGGACTTTCTACAAGGATGGTGCATCATGCTTATCCGGATGTGGTACACCATCTGAGACTTTGCTAGGTATTTTTATCTTCGGGGCGGTATGGGACGTCAGGGAGACAGGTACATCTACGGAAGTCTGGGAAGTCACGATTATTTCCTGGTAAACCATGTTTGTTGGTGGTGTTGAGTAACTAGTTTAGCTGAGGTTCGCATGCCTGCCCGATGGGTGTTAGACGCGAGGGAGGGTTGTCGGGGAACCTTCTCTGGATTAGTTGGGGGCCCTTGTCTAGTCTGCAGTCGTCAAATTGTGCACACTTTGGTATCTGATTGTAAAGTATCTCTGACTGGGGTAACCCGGTCGTGTTCTTTGGCTATGCTAGCAGAAGTACACTATCATTGTTTGTATATGTATATGCAGGATTTTCTTCGATATTTCAACTATATAATATGCATTGCTTTATAAATGCTTTGAACTGTTCTTGGATTAATCGCTGCATGCGATGGTATTTGGATGGTTGACTTACCTACTGAGTTTCTCACCTAATTATTCTCGTAGTTTTTACACTTGACGTTTGAGGATCGATTTAGTATCCTTGGTGGTGCATATGACGTGGTTTACTTGGCGAGGGATTCCATATTTTGTGGTTGATGTCGGTTTCCCTCTCTTTAGTCACAGTGGATGCTTTACTTCTTCTATTTTACATCGAGACTTATGTTTTTATGGCTCATGAGCCTTATGTTACCTTTGTTTTTATATGAATACGTCTTTTACTTTATCTTTTTCTCGCTATATATATTATGACAGGAAACAACAAACATAATTATATATTATATCACAAATATGTCTATGTTAAGTGAAAGAATGAATGTCATAGTTATTTGCAGGTGATTTAAAGGATGGTATAATTTTCGACAGTGTTCTCTTGACAGGTCTCTCCTGGTCCCATGTTGGGATTTTCACTTGAGAAAAAAAGTGGGTGACAATTTTGTGCATACTTTTAGCTTCCTTTGCTTCTGCTGTGTATTTCCTTTTGTATGCACTGTGCTTATCAGGTGACAAAAGGTCCAGTTTACAGGGGAGACTGTCGGATTTGAGTTTCTTTGTAGACTGATGGTAATGTCCCGTGTTTTGGGGTACGGGGCATACAGGAGGGTGTGGGAGTAGGCTCTCCCCTCGAACAGGAGACCTAGGAGACGATTGCTGTACCAGTGGTTAGGCCTCCCGGATGGACGAGGACGCGCTGGCACAAGGTAAAAACCCTTTGAAATCGGGAACTATTCATACGCCTCAGGCTCCCTCTGCATCCCCGAGCCTTCTCTTTTCGTAAGAGAGAGGCGGAGCTAGAAGGAAGGAGAGGGTCGTCGCTCCTCGGAAAAGGCACCACCACTGTCACACTAGAATAGTGACAAAAATGGGTATAGTCCCACATTGGTTAGATAAGGGGGGATCTTGGGGTTTATATGGGTTTGGGTCAACTCCACCTAACAGGCTAGTCTTTTGGGTTGGAAGTCCGAACCCGTGACAAACTGGTATCAGAGCAGATCCGACCCATTCCGATGTCACTCCAAGCACCCACACACAAGGGAGGTGTGTCCACGAGGGTAGTGGGTCCCCCAAAGAAGGTGGGGACGGGTATGCAGGGTGGCCCGAGTCATTATGCTAAGTGCCCACACATAGGGTTGTGTCCACAAAAAGGTAGTGGGTCCCCCAAAGGAGAGTGGGGACGGGTTGAGATGTTGGCACAACTGCAACGAGGGCGTTGCAGGATTCGGATGGGAGAGAATGTCACACTAGAATAGTGACAAAAATGGGTTTAGTCCCACATTGGTTGGATAAGGGGGGGATCTTGGGGTTTATATGGGTTTGGGTCAACTCCACCTAACAGGCTAGTCTTTTGGGTTGGAAGCCCGAACCCATGACAACTTGCACCTAGGCGAGTTTTTCGCGCGCTCGCGGGACAGGTCGAAGGGAGGGGCGCCACACAGGTTACATACATTTTGAAGAACTAGAAGGGGCCCAAAAAACTAGACTTCAGCAGTGCTAGTTGATGGTGGCCTGATCGTGAAGAGGAATTACTCAGCTTCCTTAGAAGTAATAACTAGTATTATGGTTTTGTTGATATAATTGATTGAAGTTTTTTTAACTTTGGTTGTGTCTGCTACTGTCATGCAAGAGAGTTTCAATTTTTGCCATGTTACCCTTATCTTTCCACTACTTTATTATGTTTATAGGGATAGAAAAAGTCTTTTTGCATTCTAGTTACTGTTGTATCAATAAAATAATTGTTTGCGTTCTAGTTCCATCTTTCTTAACAAGTAACTAAGCATGTATCTTCTATACATAATACATGAATCTCCTATTTTCTAAATCGAAAAGTACGTACATTTTGCTAGTGACCAAGAATACAATTGCTGAAAAGAATAATGAATGGGAAGATTTTCCTAGTTTCTAAATTGAAAAGTACGTAAAACAGTGTCAGGAGTAGTACATGTATAGCGATATGCTTATGGTTGTAATTTGTTCAATAATATTTGCTATTACTTCTCTGATCAATCAGATCTTGTTAGAATAATAAAAAGTTAAAAAATCAATGGATACATGTCAAGCATTTTTTAATATTTGCATTAGTCATTATTAACAGGTGCAGTGGGAAAAGATCTTTCTCTGCATATAGTAGGTGGTTACATAAAAAATGGTAAATTGTCTAAATTGTCAGAATGGAGATGCACAATTTTGCCACGATTTTAAACCGTTGCAAGCACAAAAACTAACAACGACTAGGCCGTTGTTGATTGGACGAATCGCTACAGTTATGAACCGTTGTTAAATGAAAGTTAGCCATGATTGAAAACCGTTGGCACATGTATTAGCAGTGGCTCATTAACTGTGGTAAATGAAGAAACTTCACGGTCTTGGGTGTGGTGGTGAGCCGTTACAAAACAGATTAGCCATGTATTTTGACCGTGGCAAAAAATCTACCACGCTAGTTTTTGCCACGGTTCAAAACCATTGCAAATGTCATTAACAACGGTTCAAAACTATGGCTGTTCAGCTTTTTTGGTGTAGTGGATGCAGGCGCTTTCACAGACTCGGTACATTTTGAAGGGACCGAATTACGTTGCTTGGTACTTTGGTGAGCGCTGAGAATTATTACCAGTCTTATTAGCAGCTTCTACTGACCCGTACGTTTGCGGCCTATGTGGTGAAGAATTATGATGCTGTATTTTGTAGCTTTGAAGTAGTTGGGAAACTTTTGAACTGACAAAGTTAGTCCTATTGTCTGAGATGATCTCATATGGTACTCCATATCTGCATATGATGGCCTTTGTATAAACCTCGCGATGGGTCCAGCCTTTATACATTTGCAGGAGAATGCTTCCACCCATTTTGTAAAGTAGTTAATTGCAACAATGATGAAGCAATGACCATTTGATGATGGCGAACTTATCTTTTTTGCTACCACGTCTATTCCCCATGTGGAAAAAGGCCATAGTGATCCAAGAGTGTAGAGTACCGATGGTGAAGAATGTATCAGATTGCTGTGGATTTGACATTGATGACATTTTCGCACAAACTTGATGCTATCAGACACCATAGTTGTCCAGTAGTAGCCATTCCTGAGGATTTTCTTGGCTAGCATATTCCCATTCATATGGGGACCACACACTCCGGCGTGTACCTTTTCGAGAAGAATTCTTGCTTCTTTTTCGTCGACGCATCTTAATAGTGTTCCGTAATAGGATCGTTTGAAGAGGATTCCTCCAAAGATTACAAACTGACAGGCCATTCTTCTGATATATCTTTGCTCTTATTTTGAAGCTTCTTCTGGGAATTCTTGGTCTTCAAGGAATCTCCTGATATCTGAGAACCAGGGTTGTCGGTCTGGGAATTCTGCTGATATCTCTATCTGAAGATAGTATCCGAGATCATCTTGTTGAACAACTTCAAGTGGTCGGACTATAGATGCATCTGGTACTGATAACCAAGAAGCTAGAACAGTCAGTGCATTGGCACAGTGATTTTTGTTCCTATAAATGTGGTGAAATTCGACATGCTCGAATTCTTTGGTTAATTTCACAAGGAATTCATGATATGGGATTAGCTTTCATCTTTGAGCTTCCCTGATCCCTGAATTGGATTGATGATCAACAACGAGTCTCCGTACACCTTTATTCTTTGAACCGAAATAGCGAGTGTGGCATGTAGACCTGCGATACATGCTTCATATTCTGCGATATTGTTAGTGCATAGAAATTTGAGTTTAATGGCAATGGGAGTTCCAACATCATCGGGAGATATTAGGATTGCCCCTACTCCTCGGCCTGCTTGATTGTGAGCACCGTCGAAGTACATCTTCCATGGTCTATCTTGATCAATTACAAGAATATCTTCGTTTGGGCTTTTAGAGTCTCATCATCTGTGATAGGCTGTGAGGCGAGTAGATCTGCGATTGCTTTCCCTTTGATTAACTTTTGAGTGATATACGTGATGTCGAATTTTGATATGAGCAATTGCCATCGTGCGGTCCTCCCTAATAGGGCTGGCTTTTCGAGTAGATACTTGATTAGATCCATTCTTGTAAATAGTTAGATTGAATGAGACAACATGTAGTGTCCGAGATGGCGCGTGGACCATACTAATGTGAGACATGTCTTTTCAACGAGAGTATATCTGACCTCGTCCCCTGAAAGTGTCTTACTGATGTAATTGATGGCTCGTTCTTTGCGACCGTTCTCATCGTATTGTGCAAGCATTGCTCCCATAGACGTTTTTGTCACAGAAATGTAGGGCAATAGAGGTTTAGCTGGAACTGGAGGAATTAAAACAGGAGGATTTGTCTGATAGCCTTTGATATTTTTGAATGCTTCTTGGCGACCTTCGTTCCATATTTTGGGTACATCTTTTCGTAGCAGTTTGAAGATAGGCTAACAAATGGGCGTGAGTTGCACTATGAACCTGCTGATGTATTGGATTCTTCCTAGGAAACCTCGTATTTCTTTTTCATTGCTTAGAATAAGCATTTCTGCGATGGCTTTGATCTTCTGTGGATCTACCTTGATGCCTCTATGACTAATGATGAAACCAAGTAACTTCTTCGATTCTGCGCCGAAGATGCACCTTTTTGGATTTCACGACAGCTTGAACTTCCTGAGCCTTTTGAATAGCTTTGCCAGTTCTGGGATGTGATCCTCTCGTGTTCGAGACTTGGAGATCATGTCATCCATGTAGACTTCTATTTCTTTATGAATTATGTCATGAAATAGGGTAGCCATCGCTCTTTGATAAGTTATACCTGCATTTTTAAGACCAAATGGCATTACTTGGTAACAGTAAGCTCCCGTAGGGTGTAATGAATGCAGTTTTGTCCATGTCTTCCTCTACCATTTTGATCTGGTTGTAGCCCTAGTAGCCGTCCATGAATGATAGCAATCTATGACCTACTGCGTTGTCAACTAAAATGTTCACAATCTTGAATTCTTGTTCAACTGGCTGGGGCCTATCCTCGAGTTGGTCCAGTGATTTAAGGATTTCATTTGGAATGATTTCCTCATAATCATCTTTGGACACTGCATCTTTCCTGTCATCGGGAGTTAGATCTAAAACTGTGCTTTTGGAAGTTTTTCATTTTCCAAAAGGTTTTTAAAATATTTTTGTATTTTGTAATGTTTTTGATTTTTTTGTTTTTTAGAAAATAAAGAAGATGAAAATGCAACTATACAATACTCAGGGGATGTGGACATTCCCTCCTTATACGAGGGTAGTCCAACTACCGCTTTTTTTAGGTCATTTTTTTTGTTGACCGGCTGAAGTGGCACCGGTGAGTGTTCCTGCAATAATGTTAGTACTGGCAATAAAATATCCATTTGATGGATGAATTAAGATGAGGAATCAGAGTAGGGCTCAAGGAGAACTATGCAAACCTGTACCACTCCTGGAAGATACTTGTCTTCAGAACCGAGTCTAAAAAGAGTGGATAACCCTTCGTATATCGCTTCGTCTAGAAGTTCCAGCTTCATTTGGATGACGATGGCCTCTGCAGCAAGTTTTGCTCTTGGTTGAATTTTTGGTTCTCTTCTGGGGATGAACCATTCTGCAAACCTAGGCTGCTTGGTCCAATTAATGAAGCAAGGTTTTCCCATCTTCTCTGCATGAGTCTGCCTTTGTTTTTATTGAAAGATTTGTATCAAATCTGTTAGTGTTGGATGAAAACCTAAACCATATGTCCATTTGTGTGACAATTGCTTGCCATTAAGAGGTTCAGTTTCTCCTTGAAGTCTCTGCCGAGTCCCATTTTGGGAAAGAAGTTGTTCTTCCTCATGAAGTGTGTTACCTTATCATTGCCGTAACTAAACCTACTCGGGATTCTCTCGCAAACTGGAGCTTTGTAGACTGATTGAACAAATGAGTTCTTGAGTGCAGTTGCAGATTGCTGACTCAATTGTTGGTGTGATTGCTTCTACTCTTGGAGGGTCTCTGTCACCATGAGTTACGATAATTCTTCCCGTGTGAAAGAATTTTACCTTTTGATGCAAAGAAGATGCAACTGCTTTTGATTGGTGGAGCCATGGTCTCGCAAAATGTAGATTGAAGTTAGCTTCGATATCCATTATGAGGAACTGTACTCCTGTATAGACCCAGCCTGTGAGTATCATTGTAGTGAATTCGCCTGTGACGTCTTTTCGGCCATTATCGAATCCCTTGACTGATCTGACAGTATCTTCCCGGAACGTCATTTCTTCTTTTGATAAGCCCATGATCTTGGCAGTTTTGAGCGTACAGATGTTCACACCTGCACCGTTGTCAATTAGTACTCTTAGAATTAGCAAATGACCCCACCCGACTGTGGTGTACAGGGGAAGGTTATGTTGGCTTCCTTCATGAGGTAACAAATCTTCATCTAAGAAGAAGATAAAGCTTTCCTTGCTAACAGTAGCTATTGCATTGACGAGTTCTGCCTGAGTGATCCCCGTTGCCACGTACATTGAGCTGAGAGCTTTCATATGTGCTTCTTTGTGACTAGCTGATGCTTCTAGTAATCCCCAGATGGATACATTGGCTTTCGTCTTTTGCAATTGATTCATGATAAGTTGGTCTTCAACTTGCAGGTTTTTTGTTGATTGGACAGATATTTGAATTGGAGGAGCCTGTAATGCCGCAATGGGATTTTCAGCTCTCAAGTTGGGAGGTTTGAAGATTCTGGCTACACGGGTCTGATGTTGTATTTCTTGACACCTTTCGTCGGCTTTCTTAAAGGGATCTACCCATGCAAGTGATTGTGTCAGAGCTTTGTTGACATCCTTGTTGACCACGTTTATCAGATTATGCTGCCTCCTTCTTGGCTGATTCATCACTGAAAACAAGTTAAGCTTAGAGTTCTTGATATGAAAGTCCTGTACCAATTGTTGCTTATTTTGTCATAGCCGGTTCTTCGCCATATTTTCTAAGTGAGGATAGGGCCATTTCTTTAGTCTAAATGGGCCATAACCTTGCAAGTACTTCCTTCTGAGAGATGTTGGTTGGACCACGGATGACAATTTCTAGCTGACTTGTTCGTCCTATCTCGTGTATACTGTTATGCTAGTTCTGGATGAACTTTGTCGGATCCGTAATTTCTTTGCATTCGATGTAATGGACATCTTGATTATCATCAGATCGATGCAAAGGAAGAGGATTGTGTTCAACATTCGGCTTCATATTGGAACACGTACTCCCAGAATGTTAATTTTGTTGTCTTCCAATAAGTTCTCTGAACCAAGTTCTTTAGCAACCTGAAAGTATATGTAGTATGTCCTGCAACTTGGTGAAAGTCATAGTGTTCTTTTAGATTATACCACGAGGTAAATGGTTCCTCAATAGGTCGAGGATCTCTAAGCCAGATCATCCCCGTCTCAACCAGTTCTGGAAGTAATTCAGTCAGTGTGTGGGGTAATTTGGAGTACCCCCTTGGCTGATATTGCTTCTTTGCTTGATACTGATTTTGATTCGGTTTTTGTTGCCGATTTTGTACATTGGCTTGGTTGTTGGTAGGACCAGGTCTTGATTGTGGAGCATTGATGAAGTTAACTTGCTCTTTTCCTTG
Source organism: Macleaya cordata (assembly GCA_002174775.1). Taxonomy (NCBI): domain Eukaryota; kingdom Viridiplantae; phylum Streptophyta; class Magnoliopsida; order Ranunculales; family Papaveraceae; genus Macleaya; species Macleaya cordata. The sequence continues at coordinate 175,748 of MVGT01003650.1, forward strand.
TATTTTATATGTGACGCCCCGACCCCGGATTCCAATGTCCGACCCATTTCGAGTCAAATCTATGACCCAAGTCTCGAGATGTCATTAAGGTGGAAAAGTGCGGAAATAAAAAACAACTTTCTTGTAAAACACTTAGGGTTTGAAAGATAATCAAATCAGTTGAAAAGAGTTTAGGAAGCATGGAGTTTCAAGAGTGCAATTATACTTTTGAAAACAATGGGTTTACAAGACTGATTTGCAACATTTCAAAGAAAAGGGTGTGTCTAGTTCGTTCAAATCGGATTCAGAAACCGTTTGATTCTCTGTAAACTAGACTCAGAGAACTCCAACTTTCGTCTTTTAGCCAGAGCCCAGTTCCTGGTCATCCGGTTCAAGAATGTACACAAACTTCCGCTTGTGTATTTTTGACAGCTTTTGGTTAAAACAATAGGTACTATTAAAAAAAGAGTGAGTAGATCTCGGGGTCAGAATGAAACTCATAAGAATGGATAATCAAACAAAAGATATTTAAAAGAACTACCTAAAAATACTTTTTTAAAATAGAAGTACTAAAGAACTTTGTTCTGGAAATAATGATAATGAAAGAGAAATAAACTGAACCATTGTTTTGAAACAAAAGGAAATAAAGAGTACTTAATCCCAATACCCACGTGATGATAACATCACTTATTATTTGCTAAGAGAATATAAAACCTACTTGTCTTCTTATTCAACAAACTCTACTCCAATCTTTGACGCCTAAGCTTCCCGGCTCTCTCCGAGATCTGTGGGGGGAAAAACTTAGGATGAGCAAAGCTCAGTAGGTATAACCAAAACATAGGTTAAATAACTAACACCATAAATTTTCAATCAATCAAATTTCAAACAAACCTTTGCCCACTAATACCATGTATGCATGCCGAAACAGAAAATCTTTAGTTTTAGAAAACTTTCCTTTTAGAAAACTAGTGCTAGTTATAGCTTTTGGCCAAATCCTTTTCAAAAACGAAAAACATCTTTTCATTTTTAAATCAAACATCTCTATGCACCATTTTTTGTAAAAACATTATACTTTTCAAAACGCGATTCAATATTAAGATTGAGTATAGAATATGTATACCAATACCTTCCTTATATATATATATATATATATGTTTCCACTCGTTCGTCAGGGCAGTTGCAGCAGCCTACTAATGGCTATTATGGTCGCCAACTTCCATCACTTTTGGACGGATCCGAATAAACCTCTCTTGCGGAGATGCCACTAGGGCATAAACACGTCAATTAAGACAAAAAAATGTCCTTTTTTGGGACAAACTGACGATTAAATATATTTTATATCATGATTCACCTCTCTTGCAGAGTCACGTCACTAAGACAATCACTAAACACGTCACACTTGACCAAGGATTCTTTTAAACCTCTCCTCTTCTACTTTAACTTCATAGTAGCTTTTAAATTAAACACTCATGATCACATACCCAAAACCTAATGCAATTTTATGCAGAAAATCTTTTGAAAAAATTATATACTTTTATAAAAACAAGTTTGAAAACATGCAACTAACTAGCGGGGATTTTGAAAAACAAAGTTTTAGGAAAGTGGTTATCCCTAACTTTTTCGTTTAAAATCCTCGAGGCTTTAAGAACGGCTCTTTTTAAAGGTCTTCTAGAACTACAAGCTTTGATATAGATTTCTTCTTCCACAATTGTTTTAGAAGAAAAGAATATAGACAAAGAAAAAGAAAAGAAAAAGAAGAGAAAAAGGGAATTTAAAGGATTTTCGGGTTTTCTTCTTCTTAAACTTGAAAGAGAGAAAAGTAGAGAGAGAGAGAGAGAGATTTTATGTGTGGATTGAACTATGGAGAGGGGAGGGGTATTTATAGGGTTAGAACTGCCCCCCTTTCCTTATCCCATCACACTTTGAAAAATTAAAAACTCTCATTTGGAATTATCCAAAAATAATAAAACATTTGTGCTAGCTTATGTAGAAAACGATTTCTACAGAAGGGGCTGATTTTTAATTTTAAAAATATATCTAATTTGAATGGTTAAGATCAAATATCAAGTCAATCCAATGGTTGTAATCTACCATGTAGGGTGTATAGGTTTTGAGAAACCATTTTGGATGGTTAGGATTAACTAGGGTTTAGGTGAATATTATCTAATAGTTGTAATCTAATATTTATTTTCCAAGTTTGAGGATAATTATCTAACTAAAAAGATAATGTAGTATTTGTGGAACCGTGAATTTTCACCTGGCCTCACACTCCCCGCCACTCTGAAAGATGGCGAGAATGAAGGCAAACAAGAATTCTACCATGTAGGGTGTTTATTGGGAATTAGGACCCAAGATTTGAAAATCACCGTAATTTCTAAATTCTCAAGAAATCATGGCGATAATCCATACGCTGGTCTACGGTCAGAGATTCCTGTTAAGGGAATCCTGGTACGGGTCGAGAAGGTGTTAGGCACCCGATAACCGCCCGATCGTGAGATCGGCCACTACTTCGCGACTAAGGGTATTTGGGTGGTTACAATATTACACTAAGAAAATTAAATGCGTACAATAAAAAGTAAGTTCTGGCCCCTCACTAATCCTATGTTTCATACATTTGAGGTTTAAGGGCAAAAAGAAAAGCATATCGTGTGGCACGTGTAAACTACAATACACGTACACCAAGCACACAGACACGTAGACTCAAATCTATGTGTCGCAAGCAAGCAATTTTGGTCATGGATCACTTTCCATGATCAACAAGAAGTGTAAATAGACTCCGTGCTATTCACACGCAAGGTGGACCTGGAATCTGGGGCCATGTCCTCCAAAGAAGCAAACACGCAACCAAAAGTTGTACATGGGAATACTGGGGCCCACATACACTCGAAGAACACGTAGCCAATCTGGGGACCCATGTGTACACACTCATGGGTACAAGTAAACTGGGGACTCGTACCAAGAGTCATACATGGGAATACTGGGGTCCACATACATACTTGAAGAACACGTGGCCAACCTGGGGAGCCACATATATAGACTCACGGGTACAAGCAATCTGAGGACTCATAAAAAGAGTCGTACATGGGAATACTGGGGCCCATGTACAAGCTCGAAGAACACGTGGCCAATCTGGGGAGCCACTTATACTTACTCACGGGTACAAGTAATCTGGGGACTCGTACCAAGAGTCGTACATGGGAATACAGGGGCCCACATACATACTCGAAGAACACATGGCTAATCTGGGGTGCCACGTGTACACACTCATAGGTACAAGCAAACTGGGGACTCGTACCACGCAAAGATCTATGGGTTGTATATGGGAAAATTGGAGCCCGCATACGTGCTCGAAATACACGTGACTAATCTAGGAAGTCACGCGTACGCAGCTACGGCGTACAAGGATACTCGGTCTTGTACAAAGCAAAGTGACATATGTATACTGCAATACACGTGACACACGACGTATTTTCACTTTTGTAAAACGATGACACATACAAATCCCTTTGCACGTGACCCAAATGGAATTTTGTCGAAGACACGCGTAAACTGGGATACACATGGCGACAAGATGCTTTTTCTTTTTTAAAACATGAATGATATGCTCTAAGGAAATCTAGAATTCCTAACTTGTTTTAGAATTTCTAAACTTAGCATGATCTAACTCTAATGCAAATGCTTTGATTAATTAGAAAACTTTGTTTCTTTTCTTTATTTTGAAAATATCTTGAGATTAGCACAAAGTGGGGTTAGTTTAAAAATTAACCTAACTTAGTTAAGCGAGCAAGACCATCGACCCGGCTTACACAAATGTCAAGCTTGCATGCCCGTCCATGGTGGTCTCACTTAACAAGCTTAGGCAAATTCCTAACCTAATCTTGAAATTAACAATCAACTTATTGCTAATGTAATCCTAATCTAAAACCAAACACACCTAACCTAGACTTAACTTATTCTAGGATAGATTATCTTATTTAGCTATTAGGTTTTTAAGGTTTCGAATTAAATGGGCTTGTTAAGCCCATAAGCAAAGAGGTGGGTTATAGAACCCAAAATTTAAACTTGAGGCCAATGATGTATATCATGAGTTTTAAGCTCAAAAAAAAAGGAAAGTGGGCCCAACAACCCACTAAGTGGGTTGTAGGCCCACAAAAGTTTATTGGAAAGCTTATGGAGATGATTTATTCTTTTTTATGGCAAAAGTGTTATTTTGGGCCTAAGTTTTTTATTACTTTCAAACAAAACCTAACTTTTGCCAAGCACCACTTTTTAACGAAAAGCATTAAAGTTATATGGCGCAAAAGTAAATAAACAACTTTATGCAAGACCTGCAAATTCTTATTGATGAAAACGTGGGCAAACAACTTATTATTGAACCCACCATTTTTATTCATGTAAATTCAAACATGATGACTACATGTTAACTACATCACAGAATGGCATTTTTCTTATCATCATAAGAAAATCATGATTTGAACATTTCTAACATGATATCCATGAAACATTAATTTCATCAAGATGATATTTACATGATGCTCATAAAATCTACATGTAGTAAATTTTATTTTAAATATGTAAACTACATTCTCAAGACTTTAACATAAACATGCTTGAAACATAATATAACTAATCCATAGATCAAGGCATGATGACTAGAAAATTAAACATCAAATATCATGAAATGTTTGAAAAAAAATCCATTCATTGGATGAATAACATACTACATGATTGATTTGATACAAAATAGCTTGAGAACAAGAGATTGTACCTTGCCTTAGCCCACTCTCCAAGTATAGCAAGAGATCCCACTTTGATGCTCAACCTATTTTTAGTGATTTGCCCTTTTTAGTGGGTTTCTAAAATGGAAATGGAGTGGAAAATTCTTTCTCTCACAAGAAAATAGGCTAGGGGAAAATGACTTGAAAGTGTCTGGAAATTTTGAAAACAAAGAAGAAAACTCTAGTTTCTCTCTTTCTCTCCCTAGAAATCTCTCTTGAATCTTGTGCAAACTGAAAGTCCAAATACGCCCTACGGTTAAATGGAATTAACCGTATGTCAATGTGACTAATGGTTAAGGATCACACTATCACCTAATTAAAATTTCAATGGTGATTATAAGTGGAACAAAAATCTCTAACAAGAGTATTGACTTATTCGATTCTTAATATGCGGAATTAAGAACAAGATTCTAATATTTCAATCTCACAACAAGTATTTAAATATGCACAAGAGATTTTGTTAACGAGGAAAACCCAAACTGTGAAAAACCTCAGGACCTAGTCCAGCAAAAATCGACTAAAAGTTATTGAAAACTTACAACCCGATTTACTACTCGATGGACACGATTTACGACTCCCTCTATGCTCCGATCAGCTATGGTGTACAGTTCCTCCACTAATTCGAACTCCATAAATGTGCCTCTTTAGTTGATTATCAATTCTTGCGCATACAACTTGGAGTCCACCAAGCCAATGTTAATGAGCTGCGCATACAATCCGAATCCACGAACCTAAACTAAGGTTTTGACTAAGATGGGAAGGATTTAGTTATTTTCAACAAGTTTGAAAACTAATAATATGAGATATGCTCTCCAATAACTTGTCACTACACCCAAAAAGCCAAATAGCGACGGTTTTGAACCGTTGCTAATTGCATTTGCCACAGTTTTGAACTGTGGTAAAAACTGGCGTATTAATATTTTACCACGTTCCTAACTCATGGAAAATCAGTTTAGCAACGGTCCACAACCACGCCAAGAACGTGAACCTTTCCATGTTGCTACGGTTAAAGAGTCGTTGTAGAGAAAGTTCGCAACGGTCCCAAGCCGTTGCTAACGTTAAACTAACAACGGTTCTGAGCCGTGGCAGTTTCTGAATCAACAACGGTTCAGATCCTTTGTTAATTTTCATCTAGCTACGATTAAAGGCCGTGGCACTTTTGTGTTTCCAGCCATTGCCTTCATTTAGATTGGCAATCAAATGGTCGGTTTGTCACGGGTTTGCAACGGTTTTGGGCCGTGGCTAATATTTTTGGTGGAAAAAAAATTTAGGTTTTTCCCTAACTACCTACTATATGGAAATAAAGATCTTGGATCAACTGCACCTGTTAACAATGACTTCTGCATCATTATACATATGAACAAAATGCCATAACAAACATGTCTGCAATAGTATCCATCCAATTCTAAGATCGTCCATATAAAAATCCTCTCATCCATAGAAAGATCCTCTCAACAAATAAATATTATCTCATTGACATTTTAGTACCAAATGAACCCTAGTAAAGAAACATGACTTAAATATGATGGAAGCATGGAAGCTCACGCAACAAGTAAATATTACCACATACAACGTAAGTGAAAGCTCATATATGGAAAGCAAGATCAAGTGAGTATACAGAGGATCTAAGAATCAGAGAGCAAACATTATCCTTTATTACCTTGTTTTTCAAGGTTCACCAAAACTATATGGCTTTCAGTTCCAAAAGAAACAAGCTCATATCCTGATGTAAATAATATTGGCGGAAGCGTTTCAACTCTCAACTCAACGATTTCTACTAATCAAAAAAAATATACTCATTATAAAACTTAATTAATTTTCGTACTAGGAGCTCTTTATATAGATAACTCCTCACCAAAGAGCCCAAAACTTACTAAAAACCTAAAAACTTGCAACCCAAGTAAACTACTAACCTAAGGACACTTTCTAAACATAAAATAACTCAAAAATAGCAATTTAAGACCTCCTAAAATACCTACCTAAAAGCTAATACGAAATTATTAAAAATAGAAACTATTTTCTCTCTCTAGAATATTTTGTACACAT
>MVGT01003650.1:186543-197502 GCA_002174775.1 Macleaya cordata
GAGAGAGAGAGAGAGAGTCCTATATATGGACATTATCAATCTGCATGTTATAAGCATAGAAATTTATTATGTCGATTAGTACATGTCATTAAGTTTCTTCAAAGAAAACAGCTAACATAGAAAGAAAAGAAAAAATATATATACCAATTAGCCAACAACTCTTAGCTGCTATTGAAATATGGGTATCACTACTTGGCTGTCCAATATGCAAAATTTCCAACCTTTTTGGGTTCTTAATAGCTTGCTTGAATTTTAAATTCAAGTTATTTGTTATTAGTACTGTACCAGCTTGAAACACCTACACCATTACAGCTCATCCCCTCTTCTCACCTATCCCAAGCTAGGCCTAAGCTCCAATTCAACAATAGCTTGAACCCTTATCGCAAGAACTAAAAGCATCATATAATTAATTAAGCAAATTTCAAGTGACACTACTTGCTTTACAACCATTAATTCAAACCAATAATAAATAGCATTAAAGATAATTCTGATACACTTTATTAGATAAAAGAAAAGATATTATTAATCTCAAACCTTTAATACATATGAGTTATTAAAAATGAGAGTTGTCTTTCTCTCCTACAACCCACCTTAACTGAGCCACCACCTTTCTTTTTGCTCCCTTTCTAATGAAATTTTCTTCAACATCCTTTATTGCTCCCGAAGTGCCACCCACTATCTTCACAACCTCAACTGCCACCATTCTTTCAAAACAAGTACCTAAAAGAAATAGAATGAGTTGTTAACCCCTAAAATATTCCACTTATGTGAACCAACTCATCTTAACTAAAGAGAATGATATAACACACCTGCAAGATAACATCCACATGGCTACAAATGGTGGATGGAATATTACCTGAGTTGGATGGAAGAAAGAAGAAGAAGAAGATAAAATATTACGTGAGCTGGATGGAAAAGAGACGAACATAAAAAGTAGAAAGAAGGAGCCACCTGCAAAAAGAGAGGTATGAAGATTATTCAAACAAAGCTACAAAAATGAAATACATGTTAAAGCAATTCTAAAACATAAATGCTGAAACTAAACAAAAAATAAAAAAAGGTTTAGAAGTATTCCCAAACCAAAAACCCTTAAATCTGTCAACCCCTAATTAAAATCCTGAATAAAATCAGGACAAAAACCCCTAAATCAATTAATAAGACAAAGAAGGATAAAACCCCAAAATCAGTTCATAGAAAAACAAAATCAGGACAAAAACCTTGAACAAAAGAAACCTAAAACATTAGAAAGAAATCTAATCGTAGCAAAAACAATGCCCAAAAACAGAATCCCTAAATCAGTTAACTCCTAATCATAATCCCTAAAATTGATGAGCAGAAAAAATATAAGCAAAAAATCCTAAACTGAAATCTATTGAGGTTTAGGGGAAAAAAAACACTAGACCGATTCAGAGAAAGCCCAATCAAAACAACAATTTAAGAATTGGGGGTTGTCCATGAAACACACACAAAAAATAGCACTAACCAAATAAAACTCGAAGAAACTCAAAAAAATCAAATCCAAATGAATTCGAACGAACAAAACATTCTAATAGAGAGAGAGAGAGAGAGAGAGAGAGAGTTTGTGTACAATCAGCATACCTGCTCTATAGTGAAAAAGAGGTGATGGTGCTGCTGCAGTGACGGTGGATTTGGGCTTGGTTGCAGCTAACGGTGGTGTTGGTGGCTGGTTCAGTGTTGCAGTCGACAGTGGTGCTGGTGGTGGCTGGTTCTATGTTGCAGTGGTTGTTAGGTAGAGAAGGGAATGGTGGAGAAAAGGAGCGATGGAGAAAGCAAGGATGATAGAGTGAGAGGGAAAACAGACGCAAGAGAGAGCGAGGAATGGAAAAAAAAAAAGAACTCATCGTGGGTAGTTGTTGTGGGTGGGAGTGGGGTGTTGGCTTCCGTGCTAACATAACGTACGTCGGCCCCATTTTGTTTTCTTTTTTTCTTTAATTATTCCAGATTTGCAACGGCTTCAAACTGTTACAAACGTTACCACGGGTGATAACGTTGTTTATTTTCATTGAAGCCGTGGTAAAGTCCTACAACGGTTCTAAACCGTGGTAATTTATGCAACAGCTCTAGACCGTGGTAAATATTTTTATAGAGGTGTGGCAAAATGCCAATTTTGGTGTAGTGTGTTAGGAGCTGGGGTGAATGGTTGATGAAAATAGTTTAAACTCACTCTATTTATAATGGTGTTTTTAGATCTAGATCTAGAACAACCCATGTGATGAATAGTTTATTCATTTTTTAGATCTAGATCTAGAACACACCAAGTATAATGAGTGGTATTTCTAGATCAAGAACACACCATGTATGGTGGTGTTTCTTGATCTAGAAACACCATGACTAATGGGTGATGTTTTTCCTCTTTTAGTTTAAGAACTATATTTCACTATAAGTGATATTTTACAACACACCACATTACCCCATGTGAGTACTGATTTGTATGTGTAGTCTAGATCTATATCACTTATATTAATATTTAGAAGTTCGTAATACATGGTGAACTAAAATATTTATGGAAGGTTTTTAGAATCATTCAAAATAGCTTTAAAAGATGGTTAAAAGTTGTAAAAACCTTTTAGTACACTTTGGTTTCGAAACCTACATGCTTGGTTTCGAAACCAAAACACATCTGGAGTCAAAATGGCAGTTTAGTAACTTTGGTTTCGAAACCAACAAACCAAAAACCTCCTGACATCATTTTTCAGCTTTGGTTTCGAAACCAACATTTTTTGTTTCGAAACTAACTTTTGGTCACAGTACAAAAGGTTACAATTTTCCTTAAAAGCGTAGTTTTCTCACAGCATTCGTCCAAACACTAATTTTAAGGGGTTTTGACATATTTTACCATTCTGTACTTTCTTATATGATTCAATATGAACTAACCACCTATGGTATTAAGTTTTCTAAGTCACTTACTATCCTAAGATGAGTTCTGGTGGTGAGTTCAACTTCTTTGAATCTTTTCTTCGCAATGAATCGAACAATGACTCAGTAACTCTAACCCAAGTTACATTGAACTTCTTGAGTTAACTTTGACTCGAAATTCGACAAATATGACATGAGTGAACTCATGGACCTAACACAAACTTTTCCCAAAATGAAAGGGTCTCTCTCCAGGTTGTTTGTTCTGCCTTTTCCTCTTAGAGAAGTCCTCTATTTATAGCAAAATGAGAGCGGGAGGGCAGATTTCAGCCATTAGAACGAAATGATCAGATAGCTGGTATTCATCCTTATCTATAAAGATAGAGGAGAGAGAAAAAGGCTTGGATGGCTAGGGCATACCTAGCCATCATATGCATGCGTCTGCACATATAAGGCCAAAAAAAGTGAGTGTCTCAAGTGGAGAGAGAAAAAAGGGCAAACGGCTAGGGCAGCCCTGCAAACGGCTAGGGCAACCCTAGCCGTTTGGGGCAAACGGCTAGGAGGCTGGCCATTTGTTGACTTTAAAGGAAATGGGGGTGGGTGATGTTAACCATCTCCTTTAACCATTTTAAAACCTAAGAAAGGTGTTGTTGATCCACCTTAAGCTACTTTATTTTAAACCAAATATCTCTTCATGCCCACATGAAAGATAAATTTGATTTGGGTGTATTTGATACACCCAATTTGTAACAAAATGAAACCTATCCACTTCTACTGATTTTAACGTTAATAAAATGGTGCTGTTAAAGGAGTTCCTCAAAATGTTTAGGGGATAGACAAGTTAAATGGGTTTTAACCTAAAATCTTCCATCCAAATTATTACGAGTGTTGTTATTGAGGCTCCCCTTTTGGTTGGGGTGCATGCGCAAAATTTGGACCTGAAAGCCCAAGTTTATACCTTCATTTTGTGTTTTTTCCATGGGGGACTCCCCTCACAAAAGATAACTAAACCCTAATAAAACATGGATTTCATTTTGAGTATCCCTACCTTCACGGTTCTCACCTTTAAAATTCCTACATTCATGAACTCCACCCAACAGTAATAACGGCTCAACTATTCGATAACCACCAATTGAAAAAGTTTTTGCGAATGTAAGCTCGTTATTTGAATACACATATATCAAAAACATGGAAGAGGATGAAGTTGTCAAAGAAACTCTATTAATGGAGGAACAAACATCAAAAAATAATTTTGATGAGGGAATTGGGTCTTCAAATCCGGTTAAAGGCTCATAATCAATAACATTCGAGGTAATATAACTTTATAATATCAGTTTTTTATTTTTTATTTTTCGATAAAATGAAACCTGAAAAAAATCTAACGAACTGAAATTCGATCAAATCATGTTTAAGAGGAATAACTTTTTTGACAAGAATCTCTAAAATTTAATCAATATTTTTAACAGAAACCTCTCGAATTTTAGAATATTTGGATTTCAATTAAAAAATTGCTACTGTTTCCTACAAACCTAACTAATCAGTTAAAAAATGATAGGAATCAGTCGAAAAATGCTAACCAAATCGATAGATTGTCCTCAAAAAGTTTCAATAAATTCGACAGGTTTCTGTCAAATGGGAAAACCTCCCCTCAAGTAAAACGGACCATGCCCCCTAACCAATTTGTAAAATTTAGGGGTGCCCCCTAACTAAGCATGCCCCTCATCCTAACCAAGGAGCCCCAATAACAGCAATCATTATTACTCATTTTTACTATGGGGGTGGTGTGGGGGCAAAGTAAACTAACCTAACAACCACTTTTTCTCTTCACCCCACTTAAATTAAATAGTACACCCCACCTCTACCAACATCACCATCATCTTCATCTTCATCTTCACCACTCCTCCACCTCCGGACACCTCCACCGCCGGCCATACAGTGACACCTACATCAAATTTTGAGACACATTTCTGTCAATCTTGACTAATGTAATTGGTTAATTGGTGTTCAATGTTAAATTCTCCTTTAAGACTTTCAACCCAAAACCGCAATCATTACTTATAATGATGTTAAATGATATCTATTCCATTCTACAGATTACCAAAAAAATATGAAATCACACTAAAACCCCCCATTACTGAGTCCTCTTTCTTTCTCTCTCTAGACTCTTTATCTCTCTAGATTTCTCTTTCTCTCTAGAGAGAATATCCAAAATGAGATTACCCAAAATGAGATTCCTCCATAGAGGCTCATGGCTGTAGAAAATATAGAAAGATTTGCTAACAGTAGCTAAAACAACTAAATGGGAAACATCCAAAAACCCTAAAACGTCAAGAACGAGTTCATCAGAGAGAAAATAGAGATTACACAGGCCTGTGTTTCTGGAGTTGCAGGAGGAAGAGTTGAGTAGGAAATTTCCTAGGGGTTGAACGCCATAGCTAAGTAAAGGAACATAGCTTTTTAAACTGAAACCTTCATCTCTCTCTTCCTCATCTAATTCTTCATCTGATTCTTGTTTCTGAAAATGTTGGTTTTGGTTTTCAAAAAATTTACCATTTTTGTTCTTTTTTTTGCTTCGTCGAATTTGGGTTCTTCAAGTTTGAAAGTGAGAGACTTCTATTCGGATTATCTCTTCCAGAATTGGCGTTGTGCAAGCCTTGAAATGAAACCCGAATGGGTTTAAAGGGATAATATTAAACGAAAGTATGGAATTTCAGTTGAGGAGTTTGTATTAAATTATGAAGAACCCAATAAACCAGTATTGTTGCAAGGGTGTATTAATAATTGGCCTGCTTTGGAGAAATGGGACAGGGAATATTTGATTCGGGTTTGTGGGGATGTACGATTTTCGGTATATCAAATTGTGTGGATGACGCCAGAGTTCCAGTGGGAGCGGCGTACGTGAACTTATACAAGTTGCTAGAATCTGACGCAGAGTTTGTTAGATCGGTGAGTACTAACAATGGCAATAAGCAAGGTGAAAAAAAAAAAAAAAGAAGAAGTGGTCAGCGGTGGCCGGAGGTGGAGGTGGCCGCGGTGAATTTGTTGGGGAGTTCTTTTAGCATTGAGGTATTTTTAAGTGTTGGAATGTTTTTTGGGGTTGGGTGGAAAAATATCAAACCCATTTTTAGATGACCATCCCCTAAGTAAAACTAAATCTATCCTCCAACCAACTTAAACAATCTATCCACTCTCCAATCTTATCCATCCCCCCAGCATTTTGAGGAACTCCTTTGACATCACCCTAATAAAATGGGTGGGGGGTGTACTATGGATTAGGTACACCTGCTTTGTATCAAAATGAAACCTATTTTTAAAAAACCAAATTTCAACTGATTTGAACGTTTTAAAAAAAGGGTGGGGTGTATGAAAGTTTGGTAAACCTACATAAAAAACTGATTTCAACATGAAGAAAAAAGGGGTTTGGGGTGTACACCAATTAGGTACCCCCGCTTTACAACAAAAAGAAACTCTTTTAAAGCTAATAAGACAAAACAAAGTGGTTAATTTTTTCCGTATCCATGGTACACCCAATCTGTCTTTATTCCCCCCCGCATGAGACGTTTCTGGAGGCTAAATTTGCTATATCATCTCATGATGGATCGGCGAATTATTGGGCCGAGCTGGATTTGAACCACGTACACCGCTCAAACCCTCTCACTTTCTTACTTAATTCGACGCCGATTTGAGTCAAAATTTTGACCATATTTTATGCAGGTCCTACGTTTTGCAGCATCTCGAGGCGTGCTAAAGAGGTGCGAAGATTTGGCGTCTACAGATGCCCCACCTTGCCAGATATTGCTTGCGATCGTGTGGCAAGGCCGACGATGCCTGATTTTCGCACATCAATGAATTGTCATCTCCTATAATTTTTGTGATCTAGGTCACGAAATCGGTTGACTGCTTTGAGTCAACCAAAGAGGGACGCGAATTTGCCGAGCTTTGTCAACTAGTTCGGTCCAGGGTGATTGAATTGGGTTATAACGATGCTGCCAACTTTGGTCGGGTAGTCGCTAGGCAAGGAAATTCTTTATGGACTCTCATTTAATACACTCTATGAGTGCTAGAAGGGCGTGGTCAGCAAATCGGAAACATAGCTAGGGCAACCGACCGCTTTGGTCTACCGAGTACACTCCATTGATATTCGGTGCCACGTGGGACATGTCCGTATCAAACAATGATCCGTGGATTGTATGTGGGAAAACTAGGGCCCACGCACGCGCTCGAAATACACGTGACTAATCTAGGAAGTCACGCGTACACACCCACAGTGTACAAGGATACTGGGTCTTGTACAAAGCAAAGGATCCATGGGTTGTATTTGGGAAAACTAGGGCCCACACACGCGCTCGAAATACACGTGACTAAACTGGGAAGCCACGTGTACGCACCCACAGTGTACAAGGATACTGGGTCTTGTACAAAGCAAAGGATCCATGGGTTGCATATGGGAAAATTGGGGCCCACACACGCGCTCGAAATACATGTGACTAAACTGGGAAGCCACGCGTACACACCCACGGTGTACTGGTCGAACAATGTCCAAAGTCATATCGGAAGCACAATTGGGGCAACTGATTGCTCTGGTCTATCGAGTACACTCCATTGGTACTCGGTGCCATATGGATCTCGTCTGGCCTGTGCCAAGCGATGTCCCATGTCATTTCTCTCATATCGGAAGAACATTTGGGGCAACCGGTTGCCCTGGTCTACCGAGTATACTCCATTAGTACTTGGTGCTATGTGGGTCTCGTCTGGCCTCTGCTAAACAATGTCCCAAGGCATTTTTTTTCGACACACCCCGAAGGTGTCTATGAAGTGGTTGGTGAGCAACTAGGGTACCTGATTGCAAAATGATTAATTTTTTAAGAAAACACCAATTTTTAGTTTTTTACCCAATTTTAGGGGGAACTACAATGGGATCTCTCAACTTTGCTCTTGTTTGTGGATGCTTGGGCTATTGGCTAGGGTTCTTACACCACTCAATGATTTTAGCACTTCAATCTTCTAATGTTTCTTTGACATCTTGATCTGCAAGTGCTTGATTTTGGATTTTGACCAATTTGATTTATGTTTGATGATTCTGACTTTGATTGACTGATTCTGGCTTTTGATAGTTATGTATTTTGAAGGCTTGGACATTTGGAGGCCCTGCTCTGTGTCATCTTCGCCTTGCAGCCTCACTTTTGATAGGATGGAAGTCTTCGTGAGGAAGACTCTTTAAACTCGGACTTTTCATGTGGCTATGAAACATTTGGCTTTGGCTTCTGCTTTGAATGTTTTCACGAAGCTTGAGCAAGAAATCATCTGAGGATTGAGCTTTATGCCCTTCTTTCTTGTGCTTTTTTTTTGAAACTTTTTTTTTAAATGCATTTTTTTGTCAAAGTGACTTTATTTAGAAAATGCACTTGTTTCTTTGGGAATTTTGCCTCAGCTGCCTAATTAAGGTCATGCAGAGCATGACTATAGCATCCTAAGGTTTTGTCCTCATCGGCTTCCCTAGAAACAAGGCTTTTGAAAACAAAACATTTTTTGGTGGTTTTGAAACTTGTTTGTGAAAACAATTTAGAAAACCATTTTTTCTTTTTTTTCTTTTTTTTTCATAAAAAATTAGTCAACGTCCTCAACCTTTTGAGCAGCCGATGGTAATTGATCTGGAGTGCTTGATTCATGGTGGATAGGTCGTTTATCTTTCTCGGATGAGCATTCTTGTGGATCCTTTTCTCTTCAAACGTTGCCCATATAGAAAGATTGCTAACGACCTATGTTGAGAGTAGCTTAGACTTCGTTGTCTTCGAGAACAGAATTCTTTCGCAAACAATGGTCACAAAAGTTTACCTTAATCTTCATAGCTCGCACGCTCTTCAGGCTTTTGCCACTTTCTTACACCTTGAAGCCCACAAATAACGATCAAGTTTTCCCAAGTCTTGATTTTTCTCATTACGCTATTTATTCTTGACATTTTTGGCTTCTACATTTTGGGAAACCATTGCTCTTCCCCTCTACCAAGGACTCATGTTGCTCACAGGACTCATAGGGGGCTTTTAGGTTGTAGCATGGCTTTGGTCAAGCTAGAAAGAAAGGGTAAAAGGCTCAAAACTTGGATAATTCTTCACTAAACCCCTTATTTATATACTTGGGGGTTTTCACTTCATTGCTTGGAACTTTTTCCGTCTTTTCGATTTTTGGATTTTCTAAAATTTTTGGATTTTTTTTGGGTTTTGGATATCTGCTTTTTTTGGACTTTGAATTTCTGATTTTTTTTGGATTTTTGGATATTTGATTTTTTTGGATTTTTTATTTTGCCTCTACTTATGGGGTAGGTGAAAGTCTAAATTCGCCCTACGGTTAATGAATTTAACCGTATGTCAATGTGACTATGGTTAAGGATCACACTATCACCTAATTAAAAAAATTACTAAGGTGATAAGAGTACAACAAAAATCTCTAACAAGAGTATTGACTTATTCGATTCTTAATATGCGGAATTAAGAACAAGAATCGAATGTTTCAATCTCACAACAAGTATGAAAAATATGCACAAGAGATTTTGTTAACGAGGAAACCCAAACTGGGAAAAACCCCGGGACCTAGTCCAGCAAAAATTCACTAAGAGTTATTGAAAACTTACAACCCGATTTACCACTCGATGGACACGAATTACGACTCCCTCTACGCTCCAACAGCTACGGTGTACAGTTCTTCCACAAATTCGAACTCCACGAATTTGCCTCTTAGTAAATGTTGATGCGTCTCCAACTTGAACTCCACAAGTCCCGCACCTTGAACCAATACTTGACTCCTCAAGTATATCACCACAAGCTTGAACCTTCAAGCTCAATCACCGGAAATCCACCGGTAACAAAAACAGAGTTTTGGTTTTGAAATGGGAAGGATTTGAACCAATTTCAACAAGCTTGAGAGCTAAAAGATTAGAGTTGAAACTCTTCAAGAACTTGTTGATTAATAGGGTGAATGGTTGATTGAATACTGAAGATTCAACCCCTATTTATAGTGAAGATGTCCAGCTCAATCCTAGACTAAATTATTAGTTCTAGGTCTAATGGTAGACACCATTATTGGGGATGAGAGAATAATATATTCAGCCTCTCATTCCACTTAGAGATGTTTCCCACGCTCAATTATCTCCCTAAAACAAGGCTTAGAGGGAGATGAGCAATAATGTGTTAGAAAGTTACTTTACAGCTCAGAAAATCGCACTCAGAAAAACGAATCTGGGCGTCGATTTCGAAATCAAGCCTGTCGGTTTCGAAACCAGCATGTGGTTTCGAAACTGACTGAATTGGTTTCGAAACTAACAAGCTCCTGTGATGGTTATTGCCTTTTGGTTTCGAAACCAACATGTTTGATTTCGAAACCAAACTTCATCTGAAGATAGATGAAGTTTAGTTTCGAAACCAAACTGTTTGGTTTCGAAACCAAAATTCATCTGAAGACAGATGAGTTTTGGTTTCGAAACCAACAGTTTTAGTTTCGAAACCAAACTTCATCTGTCATCAGATAAAGTTTGGTTTCGAAATCAAACTAAGGTTGATTTCGAAACAGACTTTTCCCTATATAAAATAATACCATCAATGCAGTTGGTTTCGAAACCAAGCTTCTTGGTTTCGAAACCAACACTGTCCAGATTAAAAATTTATCTTTTAAAACACATTTTATCAAGAACAAACAGTGTGGGAAACACTCTTAGCAATCTAACCACCTATGGTACTTAGTGTTCTAAGTCACTTACCATCCTAGGATGTCTTCCGGTGGTGAGTTGAGTTCTTCGGAGCCTTTGTAGATTTCTTCTCTTTCAACCGAAGTGAACCGAGACTCACTAGACTCTAACTCAAGTTACATTGACCATCTTGAGTTTACCTTTGACACGAAATTCGACAAACATAAAACATGGACCTTTCAATCTCCCCCTTTGTCGATTTTGTGACAAAAACTATTTAAGAGAAAATAAAAGAATATAACCCTTCCCCATTACAGCATAATTCCTCTTACAATGTACTCAAGACATAAGAAAGACACACTCCCCCATAGTTATGACATCTAAACCTTAGGAGTAATCTTTTGATG
>MVGT01000964.1:0-23943 GCA_002174775.1 Macleaya cordata
TTATTTTTATTTGGTGATTGTGTAATCCTTAACCTTAGTCACATTGACATACAGTTATTCCAACTAATAACCGTAAGGATTTTAGACTTTCAGATCTTGACCCTATATGCATGAAAAACCCAAAGTTAAATGTGATGCATTTTGAAAATCGTCTTCTTTCAAAACGTCAAAACATTTAAATCAAAAGTGAGGGTAAAATAGGAATTTCACATCGAGTGAGACTCTACATACCCTCGAAAACAACATACAATCCTAGGCTAATGCAACCTAGTTACTAGTCAAACAAACCAAGACCTTGGTCTGATTATTAGATTTTCAATTGTTTGGCTAGTTTGGTCCTTAGACCCAGAACAAGGAAGTGGGCCCGTGGGGGCGAGTGTGGACGGGCCTGTGGGCTCAAAATGGAGGGGTAGGCCCGAAGGCCCAAGGTCAGAAAGCAGGCCCATATGCCCACAAACAAGGAATAGGCCCGTAGGGCCAGAATGAAGAAACGGGCCTAGAGGCCCAAAAACCGGGAATGGACCCGTAGACCCACAATAGAGAAATGGGCTCATGTGCCTAAAAACTAGAAGTGGGTCCGTAGGCCCAAATGTGAGAAAATGAGTTTGTGGGCCCAACATAGGGATATAGGCCTATAATCCTGAACCGGAAGTGGGCCCGTAGGCCCAAAGGTGAGGAAATGAGCCAGAGGTTCAAACATTAGGGATAGACTTGTAGGTCCACCATGAAGGAATGGGCTCCCGGGCCTAAAAACTGGAGGTGGGCCCGTAGGCCCAAATGTGAGAAAATGAGCTTGTGGGCCCAAAAGGGGGATATGAGCCCATAAGTTCGTGATAGAATTGGACCAGTGGGCCCGAAATGGAGAAATGGGCACGTAGGCCAAACACCAAGGAAGTGGGCTCGTGGGCCCAGAATGGGAAAATGGGCCCGTATGCCCATCACCATGGAAGTGGGCCCGCAGGCCCGGAGTGCGAAACTGGGTCGTAGGCCCAAACACTAAGGGAATGGGCCCGTGGGCCCGACATGGGAAAATGGACACGTAGGTCCAACACCAAGGAAGTGGGCCCGTGGGCCCGAAATGGAAAAATGGGCCCGTAGGCCAAACACCGAGGAAGTGGGCTCGTGGGCCCGGAATGGGCCCGTATGCCCAGAGGTGAGCAAATGGGCCCTTAGGCTCCAAAATAGAGAAATGGGCTTACATGCCCAAAACATGACAATAGGCCCGTGGGTGAGAAAATGAACTCGTGGGCCTAGTATGGGGATATGGGCCCATAAGCTTGAAATGAGAGTGGGCCCGTGGGCTCAGAGGTGAGCAAATAGGCCCTTAGGCTCCAAAATAGAGAAATGGGAGTGGGCCCGTTGCAGGGAAATAGGCCCTTAGGCCGAACACAGGGAAGTGGGCTCGTGGACCCAAAATGGGGAAATGGGCCCCTTAGGCCCAAAATGGGAAAACGGGCCCGCAGGCCCAACACAGCTTATCAAAAGTTTTATTAAGTGTTGATTTCTCATAAACTAGCAAAAGTAATTAATACACAAGATATGGATAACTAATTACTTAAAATGCATAAACAAATGAAATAAGGCCACTAATCAAAAAAATGTAAAATTGGTATTAACATGCTTTATTTAAACAAATGAATAATACATGCACAAAAATATATCATCACATGCTTACTTATTTTATTCATGCATTATTTTTATTTTTATTTTTAGAAATAATATTATGGAAAATATTTAAAGCAAGGATTTTAACCCTTATTCACGTATTTATTATGTCGCATGCAAAATTTTATTGCATCAACAAAACACCATTACACCATGGATTCCATCATACCTCATCACATGTTATGCATTCTTCAAATAAAAAGAAACGAAGGATGGGATGGAGATTTCACCTAGTTGGCACGAGTCCTCGGATCGATTGCAAGAGGTCCTACCCCTTTTTGTTTCGACGTGTGATGGTGGTGACAAGCGGGCCCCACTCTGTGTCCACGTGGAGAGAACCAAATCTCTTTTTTTGGCAAAACGGATTATGCAAAAGTGTTTTTGCAAACCCTTTTTTTTCTATTTTTTCGTTTTTTTTTTTAAAAAATTTTTTCTCTCCTTTCCTTTTTCTTCCTTCTCCTTTCTTCTTCTCTTCTTTTTCTTTTCCTTTTCTTTTTTCTTCTTCTCTTCTTTTTCTTCTCCTTTTCTTTTTTTCTTCTTCTCTTCTTTTTCTTCTCCTTTTCTTTTTTTCCTTCCCCTGTTTCTCCCTCTTCTTCTTCTCGTTTTTTTCAGATGAACACATTTTTTTTCTTTTTTTTTCTTCTTTCTTTCTCCTTTCTCCTTCCTTCTCCTTCTTCCTTTCTTCTTCTTCCCTTCTCCCCTCACGTCTGATTATAGACGTTTCGTTTTTTTTTCTGCTACGTGACAGCAGCGCTGCTGCTGCTGTCTTCTCCTTCTCTTCCTTTCTTCTCCCTTTCTTCTCGGCTTCTCAATCTCTCTGACTCTCTCTATCTCCGTCTCAATCTCTGCCCGGTTCTCTCCCTATTTCTCTCTCAATCTCTGCTCTCTCTCCCTCTCTCAGTTCTTTCTTTTCTCCCTTGACTCCAGTCCCTCCCCCTTCTTATCTCTCAAAGCAACCGACAACCCCCATATTTTTCTCCATATTTTCCTCCCTGTTTTGGGGAAGAAAGCAGGGAGGATTGGGGGGTGCGTGGCACACACCTCCCATCCATTATTATTATTTTTTTTTTAAAAAAAATTGTTATTTTATGTGATTAAAATGAGAATGGGTCCCACCCTTTTTGATTTTTTTTTTGAACAAAATTCCTTTAAAAAAGATTTTTTGAGAAAATCATTGATTTGGGAAAATTTGGGGTGGGCCAATCTCGTCACGACACATGGTGACACACGGCGATTAGAACCGAAGGAGAATCCTACGGTTCCTGGACTGAATCGGTTCCATTCCGAGTTCAGGGTTCCTCGAGATTTGGTTCTCTGCTTGAATCGATGGAGCGAAGCCTGCTTAGTCACATTAAACCATTTTTTCATTAAATTTTGCACGCAAGTCAAGGTGCAACCAAAATGGATATTTTTGCGGGGTGTGCGAAAATTTGGCGTCTACAACAATATTTTCCCGTTTTTACTCTGAGAATTCCACTATCCAACCAACATGAAAGGTAAATGATGTGACAACCCAGTTCCTCCAGATGTAGTAAACTACAAAGGTACTATAAATACAAATAGTACAAAGTAAGGAGATACCCACAATAAACAGCTTAGAAACAGAATATGTGTGAATGGCCAACATAATGCAATCTTCATATCAAATAAGAGAATCCCTAAGTCACCTTCAAAAAAGATGCTTCAACCTCAAATCTCACTAGGAAAATACCACTCTGAAAAGAATCACTCTGAAATTGGTTCTATTTTTTTTTCTCTCTTTTTATGAGGAAGATGAGTATAAAAACAAACATCTTACATATAGATTTAATAAAAAACGGATATTAAATAGAATTGATCTCATAGAAGGAATGCCAATCAACATTGAGGATGTCAAGTTATTCACCACAGTGTCTTCTCATCTATTCTCTACAATACACCACATCTCTAAAATTCAGTAAGTCTATAAAATAGGGCAAGGTCAAGGATGGAAGGAACATGGTAACAAAGTGTTTATGAGAAGGTACTCAACTCTTTTAAAAGGGGAATAACTTTTCTTCTGCTCCTCTTCTATTGTTATTTCACATTTTTGCTCTTTTGTGAACTCCACACTTTCTCTCTCTTTTTTTTTGAAGAATAAGAAGAAGAAGATTTCAATCTAGAAAGAGCTCGATCACAGTACTAAGCATCATCCCTTACCTTTACATAACAATCCTTCTGAAAGAATTTTTTTTTTTTGGAGAGGGTAAATGTGGGATGAACAGATGAGATGCTAAAAGGATTAAATGAGGATCATTATAAAAGGCTTAAGTGAAGACAAGGATAAGTGTGGTGATCATGCTTCAAACAGATTACAAGACCCATGTTCTCATAACTCGAAGTGATTTCATCCTCAGTGATTGACGAAAATGAAAGATAATGAGACCATGCAACAATTTAATGCGTTATCCAAGAAAGTTGAGTCATCTTGTGACTCAAAGTTAGCATAAAACTCTCAGAAAGGTGAATGGCTCAAAACTCACAAGGCTTAGGTCTCCACTATTATTCCTCTGAATCCTTAGGAGTTTAATCATTCTTCACTCAGATTGCAAGATGTACCAGAGTAGCAAACTATTCTAAAAAGGAATATGGGGTACTTGAATATCGCAAGTTGAGTCATCTTGCCACCCAAAAACTATTCTAAAAAGGAATATGGGGTTCTACCTCATTCTATAATCTCCATGCTTATATGTACCAGAGTAGCAAACTAAACTTTAAAACTGGACAATAACATCCCTTAGTTTCCATGTGGTGGATCAACAAAATCTAATATCATCATTGCTAGGGTACTTATTGCAAAAACCAAAAAATAGCTCATTTTGTTTCCCAAAAATATTTTTCAAAAGAGACCCGAATTTTGATAAATCACTCCACCCCCAAGCAAAAGGAGAGCATCGTCCTCGAAGCTCAAGAACTAAACTCTGGTGTAGTCTAACAAATTAAGAACAAGGTTGGAAAATTTTTACCATATTCACCCCTCAGTTGAAAAGTGGCAGTATTTTGTACCTGTGTGCATGATATGGTCTGAATGAAGCATATATACTGCAATTATATAAAACCAGTATAAAATGAGAACACAAGTGGTTATATTGAAAAATACCACCCCTAAATAAGACTAAACTAGTTTATGGAAACAAAACTTCAGTCCTACAAAAATTGGGTGATGTAGCAACACCACCCCCAAACAAAGAAAGTTGTATTCTAACAAACAGGTACGGAGCTAACGAGTGAGAATCAGACACAAGTTAATAGGGTACTTGAAAATCAATCCAGACTAACCGAATAAGAACTCAACTGCTGGGTTGCCTCCCTAAAGCGCTAAGTTTAATGTCTTCAGCCAGACAAATGGGTAATGATTACCCATAGATCATGTCTCAATAAACAGGATCCATGAGGAGAACTTCCTCAACTTCACGAGTTTAGAGCTCAAGAAAAGGTTTAAGTCGATGAGCATTGATTTTGAAAATTTTTCCATCTTATGGATCTTGGACTTCTATAGCACCATAGTCAAAAATAGTTCGCACAAAGTAAGGATCGGTCCACCGTGATCTCAGTTTCCTAGGAAATAACTCTAAACGTGAGTTATATAATAGAACCTTCTGTCCGGGGAAAAACTCTTTCCTAATGAGTTTCTTGTCATGCTCCATTTTGGTCTTAGCTCTGTAAGCTCGGGAACTTTCATATGCATCATTACGGATTTCTTCCAACTCATCTATTTATAGCTTCCTATGTGCACCTACTTGATCTAATTCCAATTCATTGCTTTTATGGCCCAATAAGCTCGTTGTTCTAGCTCGACAGGGAGATGACAAGCTTTACCATAGACTAGTCTATAAGGAGACATTCCTGTAGGAGTCTTGTATGCAGTACGATAAGCCCACAATGCATCCTGGAGGCGAAGCACCCAGTCTTTTCTTGTAGGATTTACCATTTTTTGTAAGATCTGTTTAATTTCTCTATTGGAAACTTCTGCCTGGCCATTGGTTTGTGGATGATAAGATAAAGCTACCTTATGTGTGATCCCATATTTCACCATTAAGCTCCTAAAAACCTTATTACAGAAGTGAGTTCCATTATCACTGATTATGGCTCTAGGTGTACCAGATCTAGAAAGTATTAAATCTTTTAAGAAATGAACCACAATTCTATGATTTACTGTTTTGGTGGCTAGTGCTTCTACCCACTTGGACACATAATCAACTGCTAGGAGAATGTAAGTGTAACCATGTGAAGGTGGAAATGGTCCCATGAAGTCCATTCCCCAAACATAAAAAATTTCAATAATAAGTATTGGATGTTGGGGCCACTCATTTCTATTTGTTATCTTCCCTAAATGCTGACATCTAGGACATGCTAGACAATAATTATGGGTGTCCTTGAAAAGGGTAGGCCAGTATAAACTAGACTGCAAGATTTTTGCAGCAGTTCATTTTGAACTAAAATGGCCACCACAGGCCTGATCATGGCAAAAAGAGATAACAGACTCTTGTTCATTTTCTGGGATACACCTACGAATAATCTGGTCTTGGCAATACTTAAACAAGTAAGGATCATCCCAAAATTATTCTTTGACTTTAGCTAAAAATTTATCCTTCTCTTATTTTGACCAAAAAGATGGTACTTGACCAGTCACAAGATAGTTTACTATATCCGCATACCATGGTGCACTAGAAATCTCTAAAAGTTTCTCATCAGGGAATGTTTCTAAAATAGGAAGAGAATCTCCAGTAGGCTCGACAACAAGACGAGATAAATGGTCTGCAACAACATTCTCACTACCCTTTTTGTCACAGATCTCTAAGTCAAATTCTTGGAGTAGAAGGATCCAACGGAGCAAACGAGGCTTTGCTTCCTTCTTAGAGAGAAGGTGCCTTAATGCTGAGTGATCCGTAAAGATAATGACTTTAGATCCAAACAAGTAGGCTCTAAATTTCTCTAGGGCAAATACGACCACCAACAACTCCTTCTCTGTGGTAGAGTAGTTGAGTTGGGGTCCATTTAGAGTTTTGCTAGCATAATAAATGACATATGGCAACTTGTTAACTCTCTGCCCTAAAATAGCTCCTACAGCATAATCCGACACATCACACATGATTTCAAATGGTAGGTCCCAATTAGGTGGTCGAATAATGGGTGCAGTAGTGAGTGCAGACTTTAGAGATTTGAAAGAAGATTGACAAGACTCATCAAAGAGGAATTGAATATCTTTGGATAACAAATTTGATAGAGGTCTAGCAATCTTGCTGAAATCCTTGATAAAGCGCCGATAAAATCCAGCGTGACTAAGGAAATATCTAATTTCTCTAACAGATTTAGGAATGGGTAAGTTGGAGATAAGATCAATTTTGGCTTTATCTACTTCAATTCCAGCACTAGAGATGGTATGGCCAAGGACAATACCTTTTTTAACCATGAAATGACATTTCTCCCAGTTAAGAACCAGTTTTGTGTCACAACAACGCTTAAGTACAAGGATAGATGGTGTAGACATTGTTCAAATGAAGATCCAAAGACAGAGAAGTCATCCATGAAGACTTCTAAAAACCTTTCTACCATGTCACTAAAAATACTCATAATGCACCGCTGAAATGTAGCAGGTGCATTGCATAGGCCAAAAGGCATGCGACGATAGGCAAATGTCCCAAAAGGACATGTGAAGGTTGTTTTATCTTGGTCATCTGGATGGATTGGAATCTAGTTGTAGCCAGAGTAACCATCTAAGAAGCAGTAGAAAGCTTAGCCAGCTAATCTCTCTAGCATTTGATCAATGAAGGGCAGAGGGAAATGATCTTTCCTAGTCACTGAGTTAAGCTTTTTATAATCTATACACACCCTCCATCCTGTTTGAACTCGAGTAGGTACTAACTCATTATGCTCATTTTGCACTACTGTCATGCCAGATTTTTTGGGGACAACTTGGACAGGACTAACCCATTCACTATCTGAAATCGAGTAAATCATTCCTGCATCAAAAGCTTTACAACTTCAGCACGAACTACTTCCTTCATATTAGGGTTAAGTCGTCTATGGGGTTGTCTTGAAGGCCTAGCATTTTTTTCCAAATAAATCCTATGTTGAACCACTAATGGACTAATTCCTTTAATGTCATCTATGGACTACCCTATGGCTTTTTGGTTTTCCCTAAGGACATCAATTAACTGTTTTTCCTGTTCTCCACTTAAGTTAGATGCAATCACAACAGGTAAAGTTTCAAGAGGGCCAAAGTAACAGTATTTGAGGTTCTCAGGGTAAGGGCTTTAATTCCAACTTAGGGGGTTCTTTTTCTGCTTTTGGGGCATCAAGCATGGAAAGTGGTTCAAATTTGGGCTGGTATTTAGGAGTTCCATAGATAGGGACAGAGTCTAACAGACTATTGATTTCCCTAATGATGTTATCCTCATCTAAATCTGAACCAAAGTGAGCTAAGCATTGTTGGAGACGGTCCTTAGGATATAACTGCTCAAACTTTCTAACTGATATAGCTTCTATAAAAGGTATGAATTCGTCGTTTAATCTTTCACCTTTTCACAACATTCAACCTACAAAACAAATGAGTAAAGAGGAAGTAAGGGTTATCGAATCCAAATTTAATTTAGATCAAATAAATAACAAAGATTATGCATATGCAAGGTTCAACATTTTTCTTTTTTTTTAAACAATTTTAAGAGATGATATTGGTTAACACTAAAAATCAAAGAAAATAATTAAATGATCAAATGATGGAAATCGTTGGTTTCCGGTTACTAACTCAACATAATAGATTTCACTCTTTAAAATTACTAGAAAACTCTCTTTAAAAATTCTTCACTAAAAATAGATTGAGATCTAATTTTTAGTGAATGATTTAGAATTAAATTAATTCAAATGAGAAAATAAGAACTCCATGAAAATATTGCTTGTACAAATGTAAATCATAAACAAGTATTTTATGTCAAATCTTGATGTAAGCATAGTAAATCAGACAATAAAGTAGCATTTACTATCAAACAAACTTTGATAAGCACATAAAATCAAGATTATAGTATAAGAATTGAAAGAACAAAGCAATAATAATAGAGTTTAGCATTAATGCATAATTTGAGAGATTCTAAAATTGATAAAGGGATTGAAAATCTACCATGAAGAGCTTTCACCTTCCACCAAAGAGTGGAGGCTTAACTCTCCATGGATGGAGAATAATAATTAAAAATTAAAGATTCAAGATGAGAATGGAACAAAGTAATATTATTAAATTCTAATTTCTTCATCCCTCTCAGATTACACCACTGTAGATGAAAAGTTACAAGAACCAAGATGCAACATCCTATCTCCCTTCTTACATACTTATAGAAAAATAAATTCTCTAAAAGGCAAGAAAGAAGGAAAATAAAATAAAATAAAATAAAATAAATACAAAAAGGAAAGAATATGGGAATTAAATTAGCATTGCTAGCATAATTCCTTTTTGTGAATGATTTGGAATCTATCATCATAATTCCCATAAAAATCTTGATTTCTTTCCATTTGTGGAGTTGTGGTGGAGATGATCATGTGCTTCATGATGCATGATTGTTGCTTGCATGGAGGATTTTATAAGAAGGATTAAATTTGTAGCTCACAAGAATTGATCCTAAGACCTATTGCAAGGATGAAGAACACCTTAACCATCTAGCCATCTTTGCCTTGATGCTATGTATTAGCAAGCTTTAATCCTTCTTCCAATTCACTGAAGCTTTGTTTTTTTCACTTTTGTTGCAAGATTTGGATGTTTTAATCGAACGGAGGCTCTTCTGTCCTACATCATGTAAATACATCCATTAGTGACATTAATAACTAATTTAGGGCTAGAAAATACATTATTTGAGGGGTTTAAATTAGAGTTTTGGGTGCTTATCAACGACCCAATTGAATTTAGATGAACCCAGCATGCATGTAGTGGCGACAGATGTATTCCTAGGAATAACCCGAAGGATTGCATTCATGTCACACAACTTCCGAGGCATGACCCATGGTAGAGATTTTCGTCGATCTAAAATTTTTTTCTCTTGCTAGTAGGTCATAGGTCATTGGTCATCAGTAATAGATGCTGAGCAGATACGGATCGACAAGTTGAATTAGTTTGGGTTAGGTTATCAGGGAGACTAGTGAGAATCGAAGATATGACAGGGGATCAAGAAAATTCTAACACCCCTTTAGACATGGGGGCTATAATAAAAGAATACCTATCAGAGGTTGTGAAAGAAGACCTGAGAGACCCGATCAAGCAGATGTTAGCTCAGCAGTTAGCATCAGGGAGTCAGAACCAGGGAAAGGCATCAGCAAAAATTATGAAAGGGGTCAGGCATCTGTCATCGAGCGTAGGCCCAGTGAGCAGGCAAGGACCTTTCTTCAGGAACAAAGCAAGACATACCAAGTCTATGAGATTGTTGATCTTTCTCAGAAGTCTACAGCCGTCATCGCACCTAAACGAGCACTATCTCAGCAATATTTGTTGGACGACAAATATGAACAATAGGAGGTATGGCATGCTAAGAACAAAGAAAAGCTCAACTATCAGATACTAGATCTCCAAGAAAGAATGCGACGGGTAGAGAGTGGAACTACATATGATGTCAACTCATAGTATCAACCCCCAGATGAGGAACTACCTCCAGATTTCAAGTACTGTGATATGAAAATTTATGATGGAACGAGGTCACATAAGGCTCACGTTATGATGTACATGAGTTTCGTGAAGCCTCTGACTAAGAGACAATTTGTTAGCACACTTGTTTCCAAAGAGTTTTACTGGGTATGCTCTTGAATGGCTGATCGAGATGGACCGCTCTAAGTATTCAACCTGGACTAAACTAGCTGACGCATTCATCAGACATTTCTCAAATGGGGTAGACGAAAAAGTCACCAAGCGATAGTTGGAAGCCATGCAGCAACAACCTAATGAACCCTTCACAGATTTTGTTATAAGGTGGAGACAAAAGGTCAGAGAGATGCCAGAACGACTATCGAATGAGGAACAAATATCCATTATGAGAAAGAATCTGAGACCTAATTATCAAAAATAGTTGTGTACTGTGACTCCCAAGAGGATAGAGAAGTTTATACAAGCAAGAACCTTGGTAGAAGACTCAATGAGGAACAGATACCTGAACTCATCAGCCGATGCAGCGGGAGAGTCCAAAGGGAAGAAAAATGCTAAAGAGCATATAAATTATGTCACTTCTTCGAAAGGGCAACAAGCCACCACTCAATCCAACCGATCAGGAGCTCAAGAACGAGTTCCATTTCAAGTGAATCAGCAAGGCCAGGGATAAAGGAAACCTCAGGGATACAAAAAAAGGAGGGAGTTCTCAAAACTAACCCATTCTTTAAGCACACTCTTGCCTGACCTATTAGATGCAGGGTTAACAACTTTGAGAGAGCCAGGATCGGCCCCAGATCTAACACCTTACTGGTACAACCCCAACGAGCACTGCCAATTCCACCAAGGTCCAGGATATACAACGGATAACTATTCTGCTTTGCGAAATATGGTACAAGACTTGTTAGAGCAAGGAAGAATTGTGATGAAAGGGGTGCAAGTGCCGGCTAAGCTAAATGTCAACACGAACCCTCTGCCAATACACCAGCCTGAGGGTAAACATACAATGAATTGTGTTGGTATAGAGGTGTCAAAGAATCCGATCCGGCAAGTTCGCAGGGTTAAAGATGAAGGGATCGAAGAACAAATTTCTAAACCAAAGGCTTAATCTAGAGAAGGACTTGTAGGATCAGATGTTGGAGGGTCATCTTCTAGCACCCCCAAACAAATGACCTAGAAAGTTCGAGAAGTAGGGGCACCCTCAATTGTTTTAAAAAAATGAGTTTTCTAGATATCTTAAAAGAAAAAAAATTTGAAAAACCAAAAATCACAAAAAAATTGGAAAAATCTAAAAGCACAAATTTTTTGTGAATATCAATAAAAATTTCTTTTTCGCAAATGCCTTAACCATGAGGACAAAGATGATGAAGATTCCAGATACAACTTTAGGGACTTCCTTCAAGGGGGACCTGATGGTTGTTGGACCGCCGCAAGGATAAGCCATAGTCAATCAAGGAGAAAATCAAATTGATAAACTTGAGTTCTGGCAACCAACCTCCAACGGTTAGAATTGGCATCACCTCATCCACAAGGGAGAGGCCCTGCTAATAGGGTATAAGGAAAACTTTGCCGGGACTTGATCCAGATATGGTGGTATCCCAACTACTTAAATGCACTAACCAGTTGAGTAGAAATCACAAGAAAGCAGGTCAGGTCTACAGAAATCTCAATAATGCAAGCTTGAAGAATAGTTCTCACACTTGTTCAAACTAAGGCTTGTACATCATTGAGAAGATCCTTATATGCAGTAGTTCAATTAACATATCTTGACAAAATTAAGCATTAGAGGTTCACAAATGTCAATCAACTCAAGAGATACTACACTTGAGAGGATTGCTCGACGTCTAAAATAGGGGTAAGTAAAGTCGACAGTGACTCAAAACTAAGGACAATTCTTGGCCGATCTTGAAATCCCAAAAAGGACCATGTTAAAAAGTTCATATCGGACAGAAAACAACTTTGGGCCTAAAACCTTCCTTTGTACATAGAAAATACCACCCTCTTATTTGGGTTTCTTAAGGTGTGAATAAATAAATCAAACCCCGAGTTAGGGGCATCTCTCAAAATCCAAACATCGCAAAATCCAAAAAAAATTAAATATCTCTAAAATCCAAAAAATCAAAAAAGCCAAAAAAATTCAAGCAATAAAATATTCCCAAGTTTGTAAAAGCCCAAATCAAGGGGCACGAACAAAAGAGAGGAAATCCAAGGAAGCATTTCACCAACTTTTGAGCTCTTTACCCCTCCTTTTTAGCTCGTTCTAAGCCACAGTACAACCTAAAAGTCCCCCAGAAGTCCTGTGAGCAACATAAGTCCTTGGTAGAAGGGAAAAACAGTCGATCTCCAAAAAATGATGAAGATGAAAAATTCAAGAATAGAATATGTAGTGAGAAAAATTAAGAATTGGAAAAATTAAATCTATATTTGTGAGCTTTTAAGTGTTAAGGTCAAGGAGGCAGATAGCGAGCGAACCATGATGGGAAATAACCATCAAGGTGCAAAATGATAAAACTCTCAATATCAGTAAAATCAACGACACCTCTTGATCTCGTGGTAAGTTGATGCTAATTCGACTAGATGGGCGAGGTCCAACGAAGAAAAGGATAAACAAGGCGAGTCATCTGAAAAAGGCAACGACCTATCTTTGTGCGTCTTGTACTCTGGACTCTTTATCATCAGCGTTCGAAGGGTTGAGGACTTTAACTTGTTTTTCTTTTTGTTGCTTGCTTTAAAAAAAATCTTTTTGTTTTCAAAAGGCCTTGTCTTTTTGGGGAGCCGATGAGGACAAAACCTTAGCATGCTTTGGTTATAGCTTTAGTTAGGCAACTAAGGCAAAATTCTCCAAGGAAACAAGTGCATTTTTCAAATAAAGTTACCTTGATAAAAATGCATCTGAAAATGTTTCAAAAATACACAACTCATGTCCAAAAGAAAAAAGAAACATGAAGCTCACTCGTATGAACTCAATGCTCAAGCTTCGCGAAAACCTTCAAAGTAGAGAGCCAAAGCAAAATATTTTACAACCACAAGAAAAGCCGAAGTTTAAAGTACGTTTCTCTAAGACTTTTAGCCTGTCAAGAAAGAAGTTTCAAGGTAAAAATGACATAGAATAGGTCCTCCAAATCACCAAGCCAATAGGAGATTGTGCAAAGTCTTAAAAGTACATGCCATCGATGCATAACAACAACATTCAACTATCAAGAGTTAGAATTAGTCAATCAAAGTCAGAATCATCATACAAAAATTAAAATGGACAAAATTCAAAGTCAAGCATTTAAAGATCAAGCTGTCAAAGAAACATTAGGAGATTGAAGTGTTGAACTCATTGAGTGGTGTAAAAACCCCAGCTAAAGCATCCAAAGGCAAGAGTTAAGTTGAGAGATCCCAATGTAGTTCCATCTAAAACTGGGTAAAATAAAAAATAAATTTATGTGAGTTTTCAAAAACATCACTTGACATTTGTGGTACTCATCTGGATTGCACCAATAGGTCTCATTTGTCCTCGTTTCCAAGCAGTGTGGCCCGTATGCCATTGCTTGTTGGATACACATCAAAGTATGTCTAACAACGGACCGACATGAACATAACTTATGGTCCAAATCACTTGACATTTTGCGGTACTCATCTGGATCGCACCGGTGGGTCTCATTTATCTTCAATACTAAGAAGCATGGATCATCTGCCATCACTTGTTGGATACACATCACACTGTGTCTAATAATGGACCGACAGGAACATAACCTATGGTCCAAATCACTCGGCATTTGCGGTAGTCATCTAGATTGCACCAGTGGGTCTCATTTGTCCTCGTTACTAACTAGCATGGCTCGTCTGCCATTACTTGTTGGATGCATGTCGCAGTGTGTCTAACAGTGGCCCGATAGGAACAGAACCTACAGTCCAAATTACTCGGCATTTGCAGTACTTATCTGGATCGCACCAGTGAGTCTCATTTGTCCTCGTTACCAAGCAACGTGGCCAGTCCACCATTGCTTGTTGGATACACATCGCAGGGTATTTGACAGTGGACCGACAAGATAGAGCCTATGGTCCAAATCACCCGCCATTAGTAGTACTCGTCTGGATCACGCCAGCGGGTCTCACTTGGTTTGGGCTGACAAGCAATGTAGCCAGTCCACGATCATCGACCATTAGATACACATCACAGTGTGTCTAACATGGACCCAGGAATATAATCTTTGGTCCTAACCATCATAGTGAAAGAAGTGACCACTCATCGGTGTGCAAAAATTAAGCATCGTCGGCCTGGCCATATGATCGCAAGCGATCTCTGGCAAGGAGGGGCATCTGTAGGCGCCAAATTTTCGCACCCCATGTGAAAACGACCCATGATCGATATGGATCGAGATACGTACTAAACGTGAGACCCGTAGAAAATATGGTCAAATTTTGACTTGAATTGGCGTAGAATTAAGCGAGAAAGTGCGGAACTGTGAGTGGTGCACACAAAATTAGTGTACCTTGCTTACAATCAACCTTTGTTTTTGTCTTATTACCTAAATAGATTTTTTTTTTGTTGTAAAAGGGTGTACCAAAATTTTGGTACACGCAAATCACCCTTTAATTCAACGTGTATAACAGAACAAAAAAAAGTTTTAAAAAGGTTTTAAAGGGTTTGATACAACCAACCCACATTTTCCTTCTTCCCTTTCTTTTTCTTTTTTTTTCCCAAAAAAATTTTCAAATGGCTACAACATGTAGCCGTTAGTACCCCAAACGGCCAGGTAGCCCTAGCTGCCAGACTCCTTTTTCTCTCCCCTCTCCATCAAGCCATTTCACACCCAACGACCACCCCCACCTGGCCATTTCGCTTTCTATTTCTCTCTCTCCAGCCGTCGGACACCTAATGGCTAGGTGAACCTAACTATTTCCCATCTTTTCTCCCTAACGGCTACGTAGCCCTAGCCGTCAGACGCGTTTTTCTCTCTCCACTTGAGCATTTTGCCATGGTTGGTGTCACAAGGACAACCCTCGACTATGCGGAAGCGTCTATGTAAATTTTCGTTCTCTTTGCAACTGGCACCAAGGAACCTTTTCCTTAGTTCAGCCTCCTACTCTTGAATCAGGTACTTAGTCTCTGGCACACACACACAAGCAATACAAGTAAACTCCGTACAAGTATCAAGGCCGAAGCCTATTTTATTTCTGCACACTTTGGGAATTACAAACTCACACCCTAAACCATACATACATGGCTCTCCCCATTCACAGATGGGTATTCCCATTGCTCCCTACAATGGAGGGGTTGGCTATAAATAGCCTACAGCATAACTAACTACAGTACACATGTACAAATAACCACCCATGAACTGACCCACTACTTGTAACCAACTCTGCCATGCCTTGGCACGTGTCCCACTAAGTAGAACATGCCCAACCGACCTGCAACTGCTGTTCTGTAGATGTGCCACATGTCTTCAGGTAGTTATCCACTAGGAACATGGGCTGGTAACCGCTGTAACCGCCCGTAACCGCTCCCACCACTTCTGCCCACTAGGCACAAGTGTGTACATGCCGTGAACGTGTCCTGGCACGCGCCTGTAACCGTCCCGGACGTGCCTGACGTGCGCCGTGAAACTCGCCACGTTCGTGCTGTGCTCGCTCGTGCCCGCGCACGTGCTCGCGTAGCCACGCGCCACGACATGCCCTCACGTGCATGCCCGCGCGTACCGCTGTGCCATATGCCCTCGCATATGCCAGCGTATGCACTGTGCCATATGCTCCGCGCATATGCACCGTGAGTCTCCCAACTGCTTGGCCATGTGCCCGCGCCCATGCCAAGTGACTGTCCGGACGTGCTCCGCGCACATGTGTGTCCGCGTCCATGCCAAGGTCGTGCTGCCAGTGCGTGCCAACTATTCTCTGAGTTGCACGTGCCGATCCTTGCCATTGGCATTGTACAATCAATGCCCAGTGTGCCAACAACCAATCCTTCATGGCTGTTGCTGTGTCATCATGCTAATGACACCATTGGCAAAGTCCCATGCCAATGTCCATATGCCTGACTCGGCATATCACTAGTGCCCCCGTGCCACCAGTGTCTTGGCACCTAAACCATGTGCCAATCATGTGCCATGGCAAAGTCTCATGCCATGCTCATGCCCATGACGTCTAGGACTGGCTCCCATGCCCGTCATGTTGCGTCCGCTTCATTGCGTTCGCGGGCCGTGTCGCTGTCCGTCGCGTCACGCCTCTGTGCCAAGTGATTAGGGTCTAACAAACCACCCACACCAATAAGATTCGATGCCCTCATCGAATGCATAACTGTATAGCACCCTCAGGTTAACTATACATGAGCTTATCCGCTCAGTTGTCCTCAGTCCATCAGCAGCCTATCTTGGTTCACCTTCTCTCCTAAACAAACCATTTTGATGTTTTTAGTCCATCAGCAGCCTATCCCGCTCACCTTCTCTCCTAAACACCCCTAATGTTGTTTTTAGTCCATCGGCAACCTATCTCACCTTCTCTTCTGAACAACTACACCGTTGTCTTTAGTCCATCGGCAGCCGTACTCCTTCTCTCCTAAACAACCCATTATGATGTTTTTAGTCCATCGGCAGCCTATCCCGCTCACCTTCTCTCCTAAACATCCATAATGTTGTTTTTAGTCCATCGGCAGTCGCTCACCTTCTCTCCTAAACAACTCCTCAATTGTCTTTAGTCCATCGGCAGCCTATCCCGCTCACCTTCTCTCCTAGACAATTACATACACATTCCATTGTCTTTAGTCCATCGGCAGCCTATCCCGCTCACCTTCTCTCCTAGACAATTACATACACTGTCACATATATCCGCAACAGTCATATGAACAACGAAATCTTTCATCGATGTTCACCCACACCATGTGGTCGCAGATGCCTTCATCCACTGATCTACTGCTCAAGGTAGAGACCCTATTCCATGTTTGTCCCTCGAGTCAGCAGTGTTGAATACCTTACCCGGTCATTCAACAATTTGAAGAGGGTTCATACGAACTACTTCCCCTTCAGGAGCCTTATCTTCCACAATCATGGCTGTAAGCCTCTCGTTCCTTGGGCAATCACGACGAATATGAGGCCCACCACACAGATAACACATCTTACATTTGTTCATCTGTTGGCCTGTCCCCATATCTCGATCTCCCTTTGAACCAGCTTTCCATGATGCCTCCCCTTGTTGCATATGGTTTTTCTCTCCTAGACCACCATCGTGTCTATAGTCCATCAAACCTTCTGCTGCAACAATGGCACTGGACAGATCTTTGACCCCTTGCCGACGCAATTCCGTCTGCGCCCAGGGCTGTAAGCCAGTCGTGAAGTTAAACAACTTGTCCTCTTCACTCATGTTTTTCACTTCTAACATAAGTGAGGAAAAGTCTTTAACATACTCACGCACTGTTGAAGTGTGCATCAGCTTGCGTAGTGCTTCGCGTGCCAACCATGCCACATTGCATGGCAGGAATTGTTCCCTCAATTCCTTCTTGAACATTTCCCAAGTCTCAATCTTGGGTTTCCCTGCATTCACATCGTGATCAACTCGAGTACGCCACCAAAGTTTCGCATCGCCATCAAGAAACATGCTGGAAAGTGTCACCATGTCTTCCGGCAAGGTACGTACAATACTGAAGTATTGTTCCATATCCCACAGAAAGTTTTCGACCTTCTTTGCATCTCTTGATCCGTCGAATGTCTTCGGTTCTGGCACATTGGTCTTAGGGGTAGAAATTCCACCAGTTGATGCGCTGTTCCGTACAGCCATCTTCAAAAGAGCCAATTCTTGTTGGAGAGCTTTAATATGTTCCTCTTGAAATCTCACAAGAGTGTACATCTGCTCCAACCTTGATGGAGTGCCGTCACTACCATCTATGCCAATCACTGCTTCTTCAAGTTTCGTCACACGATCGCCCAAGTTCTCAATAACTTGCGCATTCTTACTACCAGCCATATCTTGTCCGTACAAGAACTGAATAGTAAAGTGAGTAGCTGCACACCACGTCTCCTACGCGGTACTGATACCGACACGTATCAGAGGATCTGAGCAAACCTTTGCTCTGATACCAAAAATGTCACAAGGACAACCCTCGACTATGCGGAAGCGTCTATGTAAATTTTCGTTCTCCTTGCAACCGGCACCAAGGAACCTTTTCCTTAGTTCAGCCTCCTACTCTTGAATCAGGTACTTAGTCTCTGGCACACACACACAAGCAATACAAGTAAACTCCGTACAAGTATCAAGGCCGAAGCCTATTTTATTTCTGCACACTTTGGGAATTACAAACTCACACCCTTAACCATACATACATGGCTCTCCCCATTCACAGATGGGTTTTCCCATTGCTCCCTACAATGGAGGGGTTGGCTATAAATAGCCTACAGCATAACTAACTACAGTACACATGTACAAATAACCACCCATGAACTGACCCACTACTTGTAACCAACTCTGCCATGCCTTGGCACGTGTCCCACTAAGTAGAACATGCCCAACCGACCTGCAACTGCTGTTCTGTAGATGTGCCACATGTCTTCAGGTAGTTATCCACTAGGAACATGGGCTGGTAACCGCTGTAACCGCCCGTAACCGCTCCCACCACTTCTGCCCACTAGGCACAAGTGTGTACATGCCGTGAACGTGTCCTGGCACGCGCCTGTAACCGTCCCGGACGTGCCTGACGTGCGCCGTGAAACTCGCCACGTTCGTGCTGTGCTCGCTCGTGCCCGCGCACGTGCTCGCGTAGCCACGCGCCACGACATGCCCTCACGTGCATGCCCGCGCGTACCGCTGTGCCATATGCCCTCGCATATGCCAGCGTATGCACTGTGCCATATGCTCCGCGCATATGCACCGTGAGTCTCCCAACTGCTTGGCCATGTGCCCGCGCCCATGCCAAGTGACTGTCCGGACGTGCTCCGCGCACATGTGTGTCCGCGTCCATGCCAAGGTCGTGCTGCCAGTGCGTGCCAACTATTCTCTGAGTTGCACGTGCCGATCCTTGCCATTGGCATTGTACAATCAATGCCCAGTGTGCCAACAACTAATCCTTCATGGCTGTTGCTGTGCCATCATTCTAATGACACCATTGGCAAAGTCCCATGCCAATGTCTATATGCCTGACTCGGCATATCACTAGTGTCCCCGTGCCACCAGTGTCTTGGCACATAAACCCTGTACCAATCATGTGCCATGGCAAAGTCTCATGCCATGCTCATGCCCATGACGTCTAGGACTGGCTCCCATGTCCGTCATGTTGCATCCGCTTCATTGCGTTCGCGGGCCGTGTCGCTGTCCGTCGCGTCACGCCTCTGTGCCAAGTGATTAGGGTCTAACAGTTGGCGCATAGCATCAGCGCACATGCACCAATGGCTGCATACGCCCTAGCTGTTCGCTATTCTCTCACTCCAACGGCTGGAGCACCTTATCCGTCTACCCCATTTTCTCTCTCTCTACTCAAGTAATTCTATTTTTTTGTCGTTTTACGGGCATGCGCATGCATCCAACGGCTAGAAGTGCTTGGTGCCTAATTCTCTCTCTTGTCTTTTTTTAGATAAGGATAAACATCAACGCTTGATTCTAAACTAACCTAGATGATCTAACAGTCATAATCAGTCCTCCTACTCTCCTTTTTCTATAAATAGACAGCTCCTCTAAGAGGCAAGACACACAACAACCTGAGAGAAGCCATTTCACTTAGGGAAAAATTGGTACAACATCCAAGAGATTTCTAGAGTGAGAAAGTGAGTGAAAAAATTATCTTCCATTTTCTTTCTTAGAAAGAGGAAGTGTTTCTTCTTCCATTTTCTTTCTAAAATACATCACAAAGAGCCTACACAACCATCAATGGATTGAAACATCAGAGTGGGATCTCTAGCTTTTCTTGGAACTTAGGCTAAAGCTAGGTAATATTTCCTTATCTTTACCTATTTTCTATTAAATCAATCATGTAATATGTTGTTCATCAAATAAATGTTATCCAAACATTTCACAATATTTGATGTTTCATTTTCTACTTATCATGCTTTGATCAATTGATTAGTTATCTTATGTATGTAGCTTACATACTTAAAATAAGGTTTACTACATGTGGGTATTTACATATAACTAAAATCATGTAAATATCATCTTGATGAAATCATTGTTAAAATCATGCTTTTTTTATGGTGATTCATGTTAGATGAGAAAAATGTCATTGTGTAATGTAGTTAACATGTAATCATTTTTGAAATCACATAAATAATAATGCAAAAATCATGCTCCATGAAGAATGAATGAATGTTTGATGTTCATCACTTTTGCATTAAAACACACTTTTTGATCCATGAAAATATGTGGGCTTGTTATAAAGTTATTTTACTTACTTTTTGATCCAAAATGTCATATAACTTTCATGTTATTATTAAAAAAGTGATGTTTGATCATAATGGGCAAAAGTTAGGTTTTGTTTGAAAGTAATAAAAACCTTAGGCCCAAAATAACACTTTTTCCCTAAAAAAGAATAAATTATCTCATAAGCTTCCAAATAAACTTTTGTGGGACTACAACCCACTTAGTGGGCTGTCGGGCCCACTTTCCTCCCTTTTGAACTAAGAACCCATGATTCACATCATGGGCCTTAAGTTTGAATCTTGGGTTTTACAACCCATTATCAATTTTGGGCTTCACAAGCCCACTTCTAATGAAGTAGGGTCCTTACCTACTTCACCGAATCTTTGGGCCTCAATGGCCCAATTCAAACAAAAGGGTTCTATAACCCACTTCTTCTCTCTTTGGGTTTGACAAGCCCATTTATTCCCTAACCCTAAACACCTAATAGTCAAAACAAGATTAATCTTTCCTAGAATAAGATAAATCTAGGTTAGATTTGCTTGACTCTAGATTAGAGATGCATTAACAAGTAGGTTGCTTGTTAATTTCGGGATTAGTCTATGAATTTTCCTGAATTTTTTAAGTGAGACCACCAAAGACGGGCATCTAAGCTCGACATTTATGTCTAAGCCAGGTCAATTGTCTTGCTCACTTAACTAAGTTGGGTTAATTCTTAAACGGACCCCACTTTGCATAATCAAATGATTTTCTAATCAAAACAAAGAAAACAAAAGATTTTTTAGCTAATCAAATCATTTGCATTAGCTTTAGGTCATATTAATCCAAGAGCGTTTAGGATCTTTGGAGCATTCTCACGTGAATCTTTAGGCATTACTCATCCATTGTTTTCAAAATCATTGTGCCACGTGTACAATAGTGAACATGTGTCATCATCA
This sequence comes from Macleaya cordata, assembly GCA_002174775.1. Classification (NCBI taxonomy): domain Eukaryota; kingdom Viridiplantae; phylum Streptophyta; class Magnoliopsida; order Ranunculales; family Papaveraceae; genus Macleaya; species Macleaya cordata. The sequence goes on from MVGT01000964.1 coordinate 21,559, forward strand.
TCATCAAAAGACCCATAGGGCCATATGTACCAATGCACATGTCAATCATTTTCAAAATCAGCAAACTTTTCTTTTATGCCACGTATACAGTAGTATACACGTGTCATATTGTGGAGTCCGAGTGATCGCACACTTGTCCATCATGGTTGCCAACACTTAGCATCTCGTCTATGTGTCTTCCTCGGCATGCTTGTGGAACAGCGTCCACGTGCACCATGACTGCTTGTGCGTGGGATCAAACCCATGTACATCCTCGTTACTTCTAGAATCGCGTCCATTCGTAATTTCTGGGCCACACAGGGACATAGACAATTTATACCCGACTGTTTGTATATGGAATAGTGTCCATATATGTGTAGATTGCTCATGGTTGCCAACACTTAGCATCGCGTCTAAGTGTCTTCCTCGACACGCTCGTGGAAAAGCATCTACGTGCACTATGATCGCTTGTGCATGGGATTGTGCCCACGTATATCTCGTTACTGTGCAATCGTGTCCACTTATAATTCTCGGGCCATACATGGAATAGCATCTATGTATGAACCGGATGTTGGTGGAATCAAATCCACGTCTAACCATTGCTTGATTTGTGGGATGGAACCAACTTATTTGTCTTCGTTCACTTATAGGACAGAGCCCATGAACAAAGCCACATATGGAATAACATCAATATGTTCTTTGTTTACACATGGAATCGCATCTACATGTAATGTTCTTTCTTTGCACATATTTTTACACTAAATACGTATATTGTCTTTTTCACATTTGCTTTAGAACTCTATCAGTATGAAACGTAGAATTAGGGGGTTTTAAATTTAATTTTCTTATGCATTCTCTTTTGTATAATAATCGTAGTTAGATCAAGAATTCCCTAAAACACCCTTAGTTATGAAGTAGAGGCCGATCTTACAATCTGGTGGTTGTCGGGTGCCTAACACCTTCCCAACCCGTACCAAGATTCCCTTATCCTCTATCTTTGACTGCAGACCATCTATTTTGGATCATCGCCATAGGTTTTCTCTGGAAAACTAGTTTAGATTAATTTTTCAAATTTTGGGTCCTGATTCTCATAAATCAGGTGGCGACAATTCTCCTACTCATCATCATATACGTGGGCAAATCCCATTGTCATTTTTCTCCTTCCCACACTCTCCCTTTCTATCCGTGGAGGTAGAGAGGTCGAGGAGGAATTAATTGTTTGTGGCTGGATTCACGGCTCCACAAGAGCCAAAGAAATATTAGAATTGGTGCAAACAGACGTATATGGACCAATGAATGTTAGAGCTAGAGGTGGCTATGAGTATTTCATCACTTCTACTGATGACTACTCTAGATAGCCTACTACATCTACCTCATGCATCATAAGTCTGAATCTTTTGAAACGTTTAAAGAATTCAAGAATGAGGTCGAAAACCAAACAGGTAAGAGATTAAAAGCTATTCGATCTGATCGAGGAGGCGAGTATCTCTTAAACCTATTTGGTACATACTTAGTGGAGCATGGAATTGTTTCTCAGCTCACTGCACCTGGCCCACCACGGCAAAATCGTTTTGCGGAAAAAAGAAATAGGAATTTGCTAGAAATGGTAAGGTCCATGATAAGTTATACCTCCTTACCCATTTCATTTTAGGGATATGCCTTGGAAACATCAGTTGTAACGCCCCGTACCCCAAATACAAGGGACATTACCATCAGTCTACAACGAGACTCAAATCCGGCAGAGTCTCCCCTGTAAACTGGGCCTTTCGTCACCTAATAGACAAAGTGCATATAAAATTTTACGTAGCGGAAGCAAATTTAAACAAGGATATGCACTAAAAATTTGCCACCCATTTCTTTTTTTCTCAACTCAACTGAAATCCCAACGATGTAGGACCAGGAGGAACCTGCAATTAACTACGACATTCACATTTCACACTTAACATGGATATAGTTGTGATATGATATATAGTTAAGTTTGTGGTTTCCTGTCAAAACATATATAGTGAGAAAGATAAAGTAGGGGTTGTTTCATATAAAACAAGTAACCATAAGGCTCACCACCGAGCCATCAAACATAAGTCTTAAAGAAAAAGAGTTAAAATAGTAAGCGTCCGCTGTGACTGAAGAGAGGGAAACCTACATCAACCCAAAATAAGGGATCCCTCGCCAACAACGCCGTCACAGCACCACTAAGGACCTTACTCCGATCCTTAACTGTCAACTGTAAAACCACAAAAAATAAATGGGTGAGAAACTCAGTAGGTAGATCAACCATCCTAATACCATCACATGCAGCGATTAATCCAGTAACAACTCAAAAGCATTTATAAAAGCAATGCATATCATATAGTTGATTTAAACATCCAGAAACCTGCATATACATATACAAACAATAGTAGTGCA